>JALBCR010002347.1:0-256450 GCA_030710515.1 Abscondita cerata
TCAGTTGCTTCGTTCAGTTACATTGCTGACCAGACTATAGTCTTGGGTATAAAATCTAGTAAAAAAATTTTGCTTTCGGTTGACTAAAAATTGGTGAAAAGACTAATATTTAAGGTGTAAGAATACAGAAATACCATCAGTTGTCATGTAAAATATTACTGTAAAATTATTGCCCACGTTTAGAGTTTTGGGAAAAAGCTTCAAATGGGAAAAGTAGTTTAAGCAGCAATTTTGAAAAATCCGAAGAAACGGCTTGTACTACGGTGTTCTACGCATTGATTTACATAATATTATGTTAAAAGGCCTCACAAAATTTTTGTCAATTTTGTCAAAAGACCAAAGACTATAGTCTTGGATATAAAATCGGGGAAAAAAAAAATTGCTTTCAATTTGACTAAAAATTGGTGAAAAGATTAATATTAAGGAGTAGAATACAGAAATACCATCAGTTGTCATGAAAATATTACTGTAAATTATTGCCCGTTTAGAGTTTTGGGAAAAAAAGCTTCAAATGGGAAGAAGTAGTTTAAGCGGCAATTTTGAAAAATCCGAAGAAACGGCTTGTACTACGGTGTTCTACGCATTGATTTACATAATATTATGTTAAAAAGCCTCACAAAATTTTCCTTCAATTTTTGTCAAAAGACCAAAGACTATAGTCTTGGATATAAAATCAGGGAAAAAAAATTTGCTTTCAATTTGACTAAAATTGGTGAAAAGACTAATATTAAGAAGTAGAATACAGAAATACCATCAGTTGTCATGAAAATATTACTGTAAAATTGCCCACGTTTAGGGTTTTTTTTTTGGGAAAAAAGCTTCAAATGGGAAGAAGTAGTTTAAGCGGCAATTTTGAAAAATCCGAAGAAACGGCTTGTACTACCGTGTTCTACGCATTGATTTACATAATATTATGTTAAAAAAGCAACACAAAATTTTCCTTCAATTTTTGTCAAAAGACTATAGTCTTGGATATAAAATCGGGGAAAAAAATTTGCTTTCAATTTGACTAAAAATTGGTGAAAAGACTAATATTAGGTGTAAAATACAGAAATACCATCAGTTGTCATGAAAATATTACTGTAAAATTATTGCCCACGTTTAGAGTTTTTGGGAAAAAAAGCTTCAAATGGGAAGAAGTAGTTTAAGCGGCAATTTTGAAAAATCCGAAGAAACGGCTTGTACTACCGTGTTCTACGCATTGATTTACATAATATTATGTTAAAAAAGCAACACAAAATTTTCCTTCAATTTTTGTCAAAAGACTATAGTCTTGGATATAAAATCGGGGAAAAAAAATTTGCTTTCAATTTGACTAAAAATTGGTGAAAAGACTAATATTAAGGAGTAGAATACAGAAATACCATCAGTTGTCATGAAAATATTACTGTAAAATTATTGCCCACGTTTAGAGTTTTTGGGAAAAAAAGCTTCAAATGGGAAGAAGTAGTTTAAGCGGCAATTTTGAAAAATCCGAAGAAACGGCTTGTACTACAGTGTTCTACGCATTGATTTACATAATATTATGTTAAAAAAGCAACACAAAATTTTTCGTCAATTTTTGTCAAAAGACCAAAGACTATAGTCTTGGGTATAAAATCTGGTAAAAAAAATTTTGCTTTCGATTTGACTAAAAATTGGTGAAAAGACTAATATTAAGGTGTAAAATACAGAAATACCATCAGTTGTCATCAAAATATTACTGTAAAATTATTGCCCACGTTTAGAGTTTTTGGGAAAAAAGCTTCAAATGGGAAGAAGTAGTTTAAGCAGCAATTTTGAAAAATCCGAAGAAACGGCTTGTACTACGGTGTTCTACGCATTGATTTACATAATATTATGTTAAAAAAGCCACACAAAATTTTTCGTCAATTTTTGTCAAAAGACCAAAGACTATAGTCTTGGGTATAAAATCTGGTAAAAAAAATTTTGCTTTCGACTTGACTAAAAATTGGTGAAAAGACTAATATTAAGGTGTAAAATACAGAAATACCATCAGTTGAGATCAAAATATTACTGTAAAATTATTGCCCACGTTTAGAGTTTTTGGGAAAAAGGTAGTTTAAGCGGCAATTTTGAAAAATCCGAAGAAACGGCTTGTACTACGGTGTTCTACGCATTGATTTACATAATATTATGTTAAAAAAGCCACACAAAATTTTTGTCAATTTTTGTCAAAAGACCAAAGACTATAGTCTTGGGTATAAAATCGGGTAAAAAAAATATTGCTTTCGATTTGACTAAAAATTGGTGAAAAGACTAATATTAAGGTGTAGAATACAGAAATACCATCAGTTGTCATGAAAATATTACTGTAAAATTATTGCCCACGTTTAGAGTTTTGGGAAAAAAGCTTCAAATGGGAAGAAGTAGTTTAAGCAGCAATTTTGAAAAATCCGAAGAAACGGCTTGTACTACCGTGTTCTACGCATTGATTTACATAATATTATGTTAAAAAAGCCACACAAAATTTTTTGTCAATTTTTGTCATAAGACCAAAGACTATAGTCTTGGGTATAAAATCGGGGAAAAAAAAATTTGCTTTCAATTTGACTAAAAATTGGTGAAAAGACTAATATTAAGGAGTAGAATACAGAAATACCATCAGTTGTCATGAAAATATTACTGTAAAATTATTGCCCACGTTTAGAGTTTTTGGGAAAAAAGCTTCAAATGGGAAGAAGTAGTTTAAGCAGCAATTTTGAAAAATCCGAAGAAACGGTTTGTACTACCGTGTTCTACGCATTGATTTACATAATATTATGTTAAAAAAGCCACACAAAATTTTTGTCAATTTTGTCAAAAGACCAAAGACTATAGTCTTGGGTATAAAATCGGGAAAAAAAAATTTGCTTTCGATTTGACTAAAAATTGGTGAAAAGACTAATATTAAGTGTAGAATACAGAAATACCATCAGTTGTCATCAAAATATTACTGTAAAATTATTGCCCACGTTTAGAGTTTTGGGAAAAAAGCTTCAAATGGGAAGAAGTAGTTTAAGCAGCAATTTTGAAAAATCCGAAGAAACGGCTTGTACTACCGTGTTCTACGCATTGATTTACATAATATTATGTTAAAAAGCAACACAAAATTTTTGTCAATTTTGTCAAAAGACCAAAGACTATAGTCTTGGGTATAAAATCTGGTAAAAAAATTTTGCTTTCGATTTGACTAAAAATTGGTGAAAAGACTAATATTAAGGTGTAGAATACAGAAATACCATCAGTTGTCATCAAAATATTACTGTAAAATTATTGCCCACGTTTAGAGTTTTTGGGAAAAAGCTTCAAATGGGAAAAGTAGTTTAAGCAGCAATTTTGAAAAATCCGAAGAAACGGCTTGTACTACCGTGTTCTACGCATTGATTTACATAATATTATGTTAAAAAGCCACACAAAATTTTTGTCAATTTTTGTCAAAAGACCAAAGACTATAGTCTTGGGTATAAAATCGGGAAAAAAATTTTGCTTTCGATTTGACTAAAAATTGGTGAAAAGACTAATATTAAGGTGTAGAATACAGAAATACCATCAGTTGTCATGAAAATATTACTGTAAAATTATTGCCCACGTTTAGAGTTTTTGGGAAAAAAAGCTTCAAATGGGAAGAAATAGTTTAAGCAGCAATTTTGAAAAATCCGAAGAAACGGCTTGTACTACGGTGTTCTACGCATTGTTTTACATAATATTATGTTAAAAAAGCCACACAAAACTTTTTGTCAATTTTTGTCAAATGACCAAAAACTATAGTCTTGGGTATAAAATTTGGTAAAAAAAAATTTTGTTTTTGATTTGACTAAAATTGGTGAAAAGACTAATATTAAGGTGTAGAATACAGAAATACCATCAGTTGTCATGAAAACATTACTGTAAAATTATTGCCCACGTTTCGAGTTTTTGGGAAAAAAGCTTCAAATGGGAAGAAGTAGTTTAAGCAGCAATTTTGAAAAATCCGAAGAAACGGCTTGTACTACGGTGTTCTACGCATTCATTTACATAATATTATGTTAAAAAAGCCACACAAAATTTTTTGTCAATTTTTGTCATAAGACCAAAGATTATAGTCTTGGGTATAAAATCGGGGAAGAAAAAATTTGTTTTCAATTTGACTAAAAATTGGTGAAAAGATTAATATTATGGAGTAGAATACAGAAATATCATCAGTTGTCATGAAAATATTACTGTAAAATCATTGCCCACGTTTCGAGTTTTTGGGAAAAAAGCTTCAAATGGGAAGAAGTAGTTTAAGCGTCAATTTTGAAAAATCCGAAGAAACGGCTTGTACTACGGTTTTCTACGCATTCATTTACATAATATTATGTTAAAAAAGCCACACAAAATTTTTCGTCAATTTTTGTCAAAAGACCAAAGACTATAGACTTGGGTATAAAATCTGGTAAAAAAAATTTTGCTTTCGACTTGACTATAAATTGGTGAAAAGACTAATATTAAGGTGTAAAATACAGAAATACCATCAGTTGAGATCAAAATATTACTGTAAAATTATTGCCCACGTTTAGAGTTTTTGGGAAAAAATGCTTCAAATGGGAAAAAGTAGTTTAAGCGGAAATTTTGAAAAATCCGAAGAAACGGCTTGTACTACGGTTTTCTACGCATTCATTTACATAATATTATGTTAAAAAAGCCACACAAAATTTTTTGTCAATTTTTGTCAAAAGACCAAAGACTATAGACTTGGGTATAAAATCTGGTAAAAAAAATTTTGCTTTCGACTTGACTATAAATTGGTGAAAAGACTAATATTAAGGTGTAAAATACAGAAATACCATCAGTTGAGATCAAAATATTACTGTAAAATTATTGCCCACGTTTAGAGTTTTTGGGAAAAAATGCTTCAAATGGGAAGAAGTAGTTTAAGCGGCAATTTTGAAAAATCCGAAGAAACGGCTTGTACTACTGTGTTCTACGCATTGATTTACATAATATTATGTTAAAAAAGCCACACAAAATTTTTCGTCAATTTTTGTCAAAAGACCAAAGACTATAGTCTTGGGTATAAAATCGGGTAAAAAAAATTTTGCTTTCGACTTGACTAAAAATTGGTGAAAAGACTAATATTAAGGTGTAAAATACAGAAATACCATCAGTTGAGATCAAAATATTACTGTAAAATTATTGCCCACGTTTAGAATTTTTGGGAAAAAATGCTTCAAATGGAAAAAGGTAGTTTAAGCGGCAATTTTGAAAAATCCGAAGAAACGGTTTGTACTACGGTGCTCTACGCATCTTTAGAAAAGGGAGTTGTTCCGAAAGTATTGAAAGTCTCAACAATTATACCAATTGAAAAAGTACCCAATACAATAAGAGTGGAGGAATTTAGACCAGTAAATACGTTACCTGCAATCACAAAAATTTTAGAAAAAAACAGATTTACAATACAGTTGTGGCAATTTTTAAATATGACTAATTATTTAAATGAATATCAATCAGGTTTCAGAGAAAATCACAATACAGAAAAAGTATTGCAATATCTAATAAAGGATTGGAAAGAAAATAAAGACAGAAATAACATCACAATTGCAGTGTTTCTGGATCTAAGGAGAGCGTTTGAAACAGTGGACAGACAAAGGCTTATCGATAAATTAGAAAAATGGGTATTGGGGGACTGTTTTAAATTGGTTCAGAAGTTACTTGAAGGACAGATGGCAGAAGGTTAAACAAAATGGAATAGAGTTAGGTGAAATAGAGAGTAAACACGGAGTGCCGCAGGGTAGTATAATCGGACCATTATTATTTATTATTTATATAAACGATATTATTGAATCGGTCAAAATGCTAGACTACATCTTTTGCTGATGATGCAGTAATATACATTGCTGGAAATGATATAATTCAATTGGTTAACACGTTAAACCGTGAACTTCAAGTATTATACTCATGGCTTAATTTAAATAAGCTGAAACTCAACTTTGAAAAACAAAAGCAATGATATTTAACAGAAAAAGAAAAGGTCTTACTGGAGTGAAGATGAAATTAAGATATTTATGGATGGAAAACAAATACAAATAGTAGAGAAAATAAAATATTTAGGAGTAATAATAGATAAACAGCTTACATTTGATCAACATATTGATTATGTATCTAGGAAGTTAGGTAAAAAAATAGGAATGTTAGGTAGATGTAGCAATTACTTATCGCTTCAAACCAGAAAAATAATTTATAATACAATAGTACTACCACATTTCACTTATGCGTCTACTATAATAAACTTAGCAAATAAGAGTGATATGAATAGATTACAGAAGTTGCAAAATAGGGCAATGAGGATAATTCTTGGCTGTGATTTAAAAACTAGTATAAATGAAATGCTTTCTAGGCTTAGTTGGGTATGTGTATCAGAATTTTGTGAAATTAATTATTTGATTTTCATTCATAGTATAAGATGTGGTGAAGTGCATAAATACTTTGTGGGATTATTACAAACTTTTGAAGAAAAACATGATTATAAAACTAGAAATAGAGGCAATTATAAAGTAGACAAAATTAATCTTAATAAAACTAAAAATTCACTGTTTTATAAGACATTATTAATATACAACAAATTAAACAATGAATTAAAGAGATACCTTTAAAACAATTTAAATATAAAATAAAACAATTGTATATTAATAAAAGAACTAGTCAGATCTATGATATTTAAACCTAAATTAGTTACATATATTTATTTATTTAATTATTTACTATGTATTAAATTTAGATATATTATAAACATAAAATTATAATTTTGTGAAAGTTTTTTTTGTATTGCTCTTATTGGCAATAAATAAATACTTATTATTATTATTATTGATTTACATAATATTATTTTAAAAAGCCACACAAAATTTTTCGTCAACTTTTGTCAAAAGACCAAAGACTATAGTCTTGGGTATAAAACCTGGTAAAAAATTTTGTTTTCGACTTGACTAAAATTGGTGAAAAAACTAATATTAAGTAAAATACAGAAATACCATCAGTTGACATCAAAATATTACTGTAAAATTATTGCCCACGTTTAGAGTTTTGGGAAAAGCTTCAAATGGGAAGAATAGTTTAAGCAGCAATTTTGAAAAATCCGAAGAAACGGCTTGTACTACGGTGTTCTACGCATTGATTTACATAATATTATGTTAAAAGCCAGATAAAATTTTCGTCAATTTTTGTCAAAAGACCAAAGACTATAGTCTTGTGTATAAAATCTGGTAAAAAAAATTTTGCTTTCGATTTGACTAAAAATTGGTGAAAAGACAAATGTTAAGGTGTAGAATACAGAAATACCATCAGTTGTCATAAAAGTATTACTGTAAAATTATTGCCCACGTTTAGAGTTTTTGGGAAAAAAAGCTTCAAATGGGAAGAAGTAGTTTAAGCGGCAATTTTGAAAAATCCGAAGAAACGGCTTGTACTACGGTGCTCTACGCATTGTTTTACATAATATTATGTTAAAAAAGCCACACAAAATTTTTTGTCAATTTTTGTCAAAAGACCAAAGACTATAGTCTTGGGTATAAAATCGGGTAAAAAAAATTTTGCTTTCGGTTTGACTAAAAATTGGTAAAAAGACTAATGTTAAGGTGTAGAATACAGAAATACCATCAGTTGTCATGAAAATATTACTGTAAAATTATTGCCCACGTTTAGAGTTTTTGGGAAAAGAAGTTTCAAATGGGAAGAAGTAGTTTAAGCGGCAATTTTGAAAAATCTGAAGAAACGGCTTGTACTACGGTGTTCTACGCATTCATTTACATAATATTATGTTAAAAAAGCCACACACAATTTTTTGTCAATTTTTGTCAAAAGACCAAAAACTATAGTCTTGGGTATAAAATCGGGTAAAAAAAATTTTGCTTTCGATTTGACTAAAAATTGGTGAAAAGACTAATGTTAAGGTGTAGAATACAGAAATACCATCAGTTGTCATGAAAATATTACTGTAAAATTATTGCCCACGTTTAGAGTTTTTGGGAAAAAAAGCTTCAAATGGGAAGAAGTATTTTAAACGGCAATTTTGAAAAATCCGAAGAAACGGCTTGTACTACGGTGTTCTACGCATTCATTTACATATTATTATGTTAAAAAAGCCACACAAAATATTTTGTCAATTTTTGTCAAAAGACCAAAGACTTGGGTATAAAATCTGGTAAACAAAATTTTGTTTTTGATTTGACTAAAAATTGGTGAAAAGACTAATATTAAGGTGTAGAATGCAGAAATACCATCAGTTGTCACGAAAATATTACTGTAAAATTATTGCCCACGTTTAGAGATTTTGGGAAAAATAGCTTCAAATGGGAAGAAGTAGTTTAAGCAGCAATTTTGAAAAATCAGAAGAAACGGGTTGCACTACCGTGTTCTACGCATTGATTCACATAATATTATGTTAAAAAAGATACACAAAATTTTTTGTCAGTTTTTGTCAAAAGACCAAAGACTATGTCTTGGGTATAAAGTCGGGGAAAAAAAGTTTTGCTTTCAATTTGACAAAAATTGGTGAATAAACTAATATTAAGGTGTAGAATACAGAAATACCATCAGTTGAGATCACAATATTACTGTAAAATTATTGCCCACGTTTAGAGTTTTTGGGATAAAAAGCATCAAATGGGAAGAAGTAAGTTTAAGCAGCAATTTTCAAAAATCCGAAGAAACGGCTTGTACTACCGTGTTCTACGCATTGATTTACATAATATTATGTTAAAAAAGCCACACAAAATTTTTTGTCAATGTTTGTCAAAAGACCAAAGACTATAGTGGCATTGATTTACATAATATTATGTTAAAAAAAAATCACAAAATTTTTTCGTCAATGTTTGTCAAAAGACCAAAGACTATAATCTTAACAATGGATAAATCAGGTTACCTAAGGAAAAATCGGTTAAGTAAGGAAAAATCGGTAACTGAGAAAAAATCGGTAACTGCGGAAAAATCGGTAATTATGGAAAAACGGAACCTAAATAAAATTGGTAACTAATGAAAAGTCTGTAACTAACGAAAAATCATTAACTAATGAAAATCGGTTTACTAAGGAAAAATCTGTAATAAACGAAAAATCGGTTAATTAAGGAAAAATCGGTTAACTAAAGAAATATCTGTTAACTAATGAAAAATCGGTTAACTAAGGAAAAATCGGTTAACTAAGTAAAAATCGGTAACTGAGTAAAAATCGGTAACTATAGAAAAATCGGTAACTAATGAAAAGTCTGTAACTAAGGAAAAATCAGTAACTAATGAAAAATTGGTTTACTTAGGAAAAATCGGTTACAAAGGAAAAATCGGTTAAATAAGGAAAAATCGGTTAACTAAAAAAATATCGGTTTACTAATGAAAAATCGGTTAACTAAGGAAAATTCAATTAACTAAGAAAAAATCGGTAACTGAGTAAAAATCTGTAACTATAGAAAAATCGGTAACTAACAAAAAATGGGTAACTAAGGAAAAATTCGTTAACAAAGAATAAATGGGTTACCTAAGGAAAAATCGGTTAATTAAGGAAAAATCGGTAACTGAGGAAAAATCGGTAACTGAAAAAAAAATCGGTAACTAAGGAAAAATCGTTAACTATGGAAAACGGAACCTAAAGAAGAATCGGTAACTAAGGAAAATTCGGTAACTATTGAAAAATCGGTTAACTAAGGAAAAATCGGTAACTAAGAAAAATCGGTTAACTAAGGAAAAATCGGTAACTAATGAAAAATCGGTAACTAATGAAAATCGGTTGACTTAGAAAAAATTGGTTTACTAGGGAAAAATTGGTAACTAAGGAAAATCGGTTAACTAAAGAAAAATCGATTACTTAAAGAAATTCGGTAACTAAGAAAAATCGATAACTAAAGAAAATTCGGTAATTAAGAAAAAATTGCTTAACTAAGAAAAAATCGGTTAACAAAGGATAAATCGGTTACTTAAAGAAAAATTGGTTAACTAAGGAAACATCGGTAACTGAGGAAAAATCGGTTAACAGAGGATAAATAGGTTATCTAAGGAAAAATCGGTTAACTAAGGAAAAGTCGGTAACTAAGGAAAAATCGATAACTAAAGAAAATTCGGTAATTAAGAAAAAATTGATTAACAAAGGATAAATCGGTTACCTAAACTGAGGAAAAATCGTTTAACAAAGGAAAATCGGTTAACTAAGGAAAAATCGGTTTACTAAGGAAAAATCGGTTAACAAAGGATAAATCGGTTAACTAAGAAAAAATTAGGTTAACTAAGAAAAACGGTTAACTAAGCGAAAAATAGGTTAACAAAGGATAAATTGGTTTACCGGAAGAAAAATTGGTTTACTTAGAAAAAACAGTAACTAAGGAAAAATCGTTAACTGAAAAAATTGGTAACTTAGGAAAAATCGGTAACTAAGGAAAATAGGTAACTTAAGAAAAATCGGTATCTAAGGAAAATCGGCAACTGATCAAAAATCGGTAACTAAGAAAAATGGGTAACTAAGGAAAAATCGGTTAACTAAGGAAAATCGGTAACTAAGGAAAAATCGGTTAACTAAGGAAAAATCGGTTAACTAAGGAAAAATTGGTTAACTAAAGAAAAATCGGTTAACTAATGAAAATTGACATAAAATTAAAATTTTTTAAAGTAAGGAAAGATGACGCAAAGGAAGATAACTAAATTTGGCAGAATGTTTTAATTTTTGTAGTTTAAACAAAGCTCGAAAAGGTTAATTTGATTATTAATTAATGAGTTTGGATTTGTGGTGTGAATATAACTATTTTCAGTATATCGAAAATGTATTTATTGTTATTATTATCATTAAAGGGATGAATAAGTTGTTGATTTTTAACTGAGTGTTTTTTCTGTAATAACATGATAAGCAAAAGTAGATTTAATGGAAATTGGGTTATTATTATATTTTCTGGTTTTCTATATATCGTAAGTGTTCTTTAAGTCTTATTTTAAAATTTCTGGATGTTTTGCCAATATAAAATTTATCACAAGAACAAGTAAGTTGATAAATACCACTTTTGTCATTTAAATCTAAACAATTATAAAAAGGCGATAAAATATTTTTAGGTTAAATTTAGTAGATTTCTACAAACGGATTTAACAAAAAAAACGGGACCTAAAGAAGAATCGGTAACAAAGGAAAAATCGGTAAATATGGAAAAATCGGTTAACTAAGGAAAAATCGGTTAACTAAGGAAAAATCGGTTAACTAAAGAAGAATCGGTTAACTAATGAAAAATCAGTTAACTAAAAAAAATCGGTTGACTAAGGAAAAATCGGTTGACTAAGAAAAAATCGGTAACTGAGACAAAAACGGTAACTATAGAAAAATCGGTAACTAAGAAAAAAAAAGGTAACTAAGGAAAAATCAGTTAACTAAGAAAAAATCGGTTAATTAATGAAAAATCGGTTAACTAATGAAAAATCGGTTAACTATGGAAAATCAGTAACTAAGAAAAAATCGGTTAACTAAGGAATAATCGGTTAACTAAGGAATAATTATTAACTAAAAAAATCAGTAAATAAAGAAAAATGTGTAACTAAGAAAGAATTGGTAACTAAAGAAAAATCGGTTAACTAAGGAAAAACCGGTTAATTACGAAAAAGTCAGTAACTAAAGAAAAATCGGTTAACTTAGGAAAAATCGGTTTACTAAGAAAAAATCGGTAACTAAAGAAAAATCGGTTAATTAAAGAAAAATCGTTAAAACTAAGTGAAAATCGGTTAACTAAAGAAAAATTGGTTATTTAATAAAAAATCGGTTAACTAAGGAAAAATCGGGTACCTAAAGAAAAATTGGTTAAATAAGAAAAAATCGGCTACTAAAAAAAATCGGTAATTAAAAAAAATCAGTTAATTAAGGAAAAACCGGTTTACTAATGAGAAATTGGTTAATTAAAGAAAAATCGGTTAACTAAGGAAAATTGTTAACAAAGGATAAATCGGTTACCTAAGGAAAAATCGGTTAACTAAGAAAAAATCGGTAACTGAAGAATAATCGGTAACTGAAGAATAATCGGTAACTGAGGAAAAATCGTTAACTAAAAAAAATCGGTAACTGAGGAAAAATCGGTAACTATGGAAAAACGGGACCTAAAGAAAAAAAATACATAAAATTTATCACAAGAACAAGTAAGTTGATAAACACCACTTTTGTCATTTAAATCTAAACAATTATAAAAGACGATAAAATATTTTAAGGTTAAATTTAGTAGATTTCTACAAACGGATTTAACAAAAACGGGACCTAAAGAAGAATCGGTAACTAAGGAAAATTCGGTAACTAATGAAAATCGGGAACAAAGGAAAAATCGGTAAATAAGGAAAAATCGGTAACTAAGGAAAATCGGTAACTAAGAAAAATTAGGTAACTAAAGAAAAATCGGATTTTCCTTAGTTACCGATTTTTCTTTTGATAAAAAATGACTAAAATTATGTGCGACTTTTTTAACATAATACGATGTAAATCAATGCGTAGAACACTTTAATACAAACATTTAGTACCTACGCATGCACTCTGCATGTACGCTAATAGTACATTGACCTCTAGCAGTATGGTTGCACTCTACCAGGACAAATTTGCTCTAGCAGTGCGAATTTCCTTAATTTCTAGAGAACCACTTCATTATCTATTATTTCTCTATGGACAATTTAATCTTTCGTTAATTAATTAATGTATAACAATTATAATTTTACAGTGTAGCATTGTTTATGCTGATTAAATGTTTATTTCATAAAACTACAAATTAAATTAGATCAAATAACAATTAGAAAAAAAAATCACATCATTACATTAATCCTGGTTCACTAAGCAAAAGAAAATGATTAGTTAACATCTGAATAAAAAAGAAGTTATGTCATAGTAACGTTTTTTGGGTCTATTTGTTACGCGTTCAAGTCGGGGATGTTTTATAACAACAACAAAAAAGTAATTATTTTTAAAATCCACTTTCTGCTCGAGCGAATTCATCTTAGCTGAAATAAATCAAGTGTGTCAGTTATATTATTTTATGTCAAAACCGCCATTAAATTATTATCTCAAAAACCGCAGTATTGTTTTATTGCTCTGTTTAATATCATTGTCAGTTAAATTTCCATTACAATAAATCTTCAACCTTAACACGTAGATGCCGCTTAAGTTCAACTTGTGGTTAGATTTGCAATTTGTATGTCTCTATACTTTTTACGAGTCCCCATTAACTAATGTTAATCCAATGTTTATAAAAAAAATTCTACTTTGGTACAATGATACATCAATTCTGAGCCAAATAAAAAATGATCGATTGGTAACGCGTACTTGATTACCAAAGGATTATCGCACGTTGTAATGCTTTTCTACCCTTCTAGTTTTTTCGATATGCTACCAGATTTTTGTTATGTTAAACGATGACATGGTGCAAGCGCACGCCTCCATCACGTGCAACTAAAACTTTTGCTGATAATGTAAAAAAATGTTTGATTAATGATCGAGGGGCAGTTACAAAACGAATTCCTTGATAGATAATTAGATTGTATAGCGAATATAAATCAAGATTTATAAAATTTAAATAATAGAGCGTAATATTGTTAGTTATTTGAGTATTTGATTAAGGATTTTAAACGTGAAATCGCCCTTTATTATTTTTTTACGCGGGCAAGGGTTGTGTAGGGTAATTATTATAATCTTTTATATAAACAACGATTTAAACCGTGCAGTTGCGAATTTGAATATCGGAGCATTACATCTATATAGAAACCTTGTGATTTATTTTTTTGTACATATTACAAGGGTAAACGTTGGACATAAATTGAATAAATACATAGTTTTTTACCTCTACAAAAATTTTCAGTAATGGTCACAAAAAGAAACTCCATTTGCAATCAGTTGCCCTAAAGCTAAAGGAATTTACGTCGAAGATCTAAAAAAAATATTGTTTGTTATGTTAAAATTTATAGAGAAGTTGGAAAGTGTTCCACATAACAACAAACTCTATGGGTAGGATTAAAATAATTTATAGAGAAGATGTAAAAAATTAGATTAGTTTTTTCTCAAAAAAGTATTTGCCGCGCAATAATAATTTATGGAAATAACTGGAATTTTCCCAGCCTCTGAAGATATGGAAGAACAACGGAGTCTAGTACGTAGATAATGTAACCAGCTGCGCTTACGTTATCATCAATTAACATTGAAAGTGATCTGCTTCATCACTCCTTGTGTGAGGACTTAGTTGCATTCCACAAAAAACTCGCTCTTCTTCTTCTTCTTAACTTAGCACATCCTCTATCTTTCCAATTTTCACGATTTTGTGATACCAATTCACTTCCACTCCTTGTCTCTCTTCCCAAAGTTTTCAATTGTTTAATTTTTCTACTCCATTTGTGTTCTGTTCTTGCTAGGCCCACTTCAATGTAGCCGCCCTTCTAATTATATCATCCGCTTTCGTGTGCGCTGTCTTATCCAAATGTTTGTTTTACAGTCCTTTATAGTAATTCGAAGGATTTGTAACGGTTGCAGTTCACAAATAAACCAATAGATAAAATTTAAGGTGACGGCTCTAGAGAGGCAACGTAGAAAAGAAGGAACACAAAAATGTTGGGTACGAAGTAGCGTACTAAATACTTGAAGGATCCCGAATTTATAAACGTTAGTACAGCAGTGTCTGGCTGCAGTCGGTGAGATGGGGAAGGTCCTTAGGAAAGCTAAAAGAAATAACTGCTGAATAACGTGGCGCCACTTGCTGGGTAACGGAGAGAAATAAAACCGATCAGCAGGAATTCAACTGGTTTTACTTAAAATCTAACACGCTACAACAAATGCAAATGTAAGAGAGAGAGACAAAAGACACATAACACATACAATTTAAAATATTAGGATTATTTAGTAAGAACGACAAAAGCTGTCGCATAGAACTTGCGTGTGTTAGCAATAACTACTTGCTTGTAGTACGCGATCAAATTTGAATTAGTTCAGTTAAGTTTCTCGTTTATTAAAAACTTTATGGATAGCGTACCAATTTAAGATTGGTGAATAAGAAATTTGACGTACACGCGGTGGCTTAAAACTACTAATACACGTTTCAAATATAGGATGTAGCTTCCGCCAATCCAAAAGGCTTTTCATTAGCGTACCCCTCGAAACTCTGAAGGAATTTGTGCCTACAACACTAGCGTGAGAGTATGGAGGCTAACCCAAATCACAACTTGTCTTAAAATACTAAAGGTATGAGCGCTTGATGTCGCGTGTACTTCGGTTTCGAACGCATGCAAAATATGAATTGGTTCCTTAAAACGATTACTTATTTGGTTATGGTTGTACGTAAAGCTGATAACGACGGTCCTTGCTAACGACACAGCTATTTGAAGATCAGAAGGAGTTCAAATTCCCTAGACCGTAGGAGGCGATTCGGCCAGGTGTCCCCGAGATCGGCGACAATATAAACGCAGGCCAGTTTTGTGTCACAAACTAAAGGGTAATTGCTCGTTCCAGAGTCCCCCGGAATTATCCAGAGAGATGAAGTTGAGGTCCAGACACGTGCTAAATCATATGTCGTAATTAGCAATCAATAAAACCGCTAAATCCACTAAAATAATAGCAAAGAAACCCACTTATACGGCGTAAATAGTCGGTATCTATTTCCACACTCAATTACTGTGAAATTATCTAAGCCACATAGCAGTTTTATGTTTAATTTTTAGCTTCGTACAGCACGGTTATCCGCCTAGGAACGTTTTTCAAGATGTCGGCCCGCCGCTTTGAGTAGGAAACCCCGAATTACGATTCACCAATTGGAAAATTCGGTTCACAGAGCTGTAAATTTAATTCGTGTTGCAACGCGCAACTTGAAGAGTTCGAACCGTAACAGATTTTTGTTTTTACACGTCTTTGATGGACTTGCAGTTTGTCCATTATGGTTTTTGTGAAACCCTAGGTTTCTGCTCCGTGCGCCACCATGGGTAAAATTATTGGATGTAAAGTTCTGGTTTTAGAGATGTAGGTATTTTGCATCTTTATTATATCTTTTACTTTCCTGTATGCTGCTCAACCCTGTCGTATTTTTCTATCGATTTCTATTACTTAATTTTCTTTTCCAATTCTTACTATGTGTTTAAGATATACATAGTTGGAGACTTTCTCTATTCGGTCATTGTCTATTTTAATCGCCACATCTAATCCCCTTTCTTCTACTAGAATGGTCCAAACTTCGTAACTTTCTTGACCAATTCTAAGCTGAAATGACTTTCTAAAGTTTTTTTTATATAGGGATTCCTTTTCGAAATATTGCGCTTTAAAGTTATCAGCCCTACTGAGTCATGGTCATGATGTGATCAAGTTCTCTACATAGTTGTCATATCTAGTGTATAGCACAGTATTACCATGGATTCAAAAAACCGTCCAATGAGTTATTTTAAACATAACCCTGTAGAGTTCTCAACTTTAAAGCGCAGTATCTCGAAAAAGAAGCTCTATATAAAAAAACTTCAGAGAATCATTTTAGCTTAGGAACACTTCTACGAAGTTTAGACCATTCCTGGTTGGACACTGTATATTTTGTTTTAATGAAGTTTGTTTCAAAAGCGACTCTTTCTGAAGCTGTACCGACATCTTTCATCATACTCGTCAGTTCTTCTTCAGTCTTTGCTTTAATTGCTATGTCATAATCAAATCTTGAATAATGTAAAGGTTTTCCTGCGATGTTTGTCTTCTGATTCCACAACTAAAATATTATAGGCGTTTTCCAGCACTAACGTATCTTTAATTATTCTGGCGTTTTTAAGTGTTTCCAGTATCTTCCAGCTATCCAGACTATTATGTTGTACTCGGTTACTTTTTCTACTAAGGTTTTCAGTGTTTGTAGATGATTTGATCTGATTCCTAAAAGCCGCTTGCTTTTTTGGTTGGTAGAAGTCAAGCTTTTTGGTTGGTCGTTAACTTATTGGTCTGTAGTTCTCAAGATCCTTTTTGTTGCCTTTTTTATATATTAGAAGTACTATGGAATTCGTCCAGGCTATAGGTATGTTTTCTTCTTGTACACATAGATTCAAGTTTTGTTACTGCTTTTCCGTTCTTTGTTTTAAAGCTGCGCATATTTTTTCTTTGTTTGTAGGTGATACGTCCTTAAAATTTATATTTATTATCTTTCTTCGTTGTTTTACGTTCTTCATCGCGTTTTTGTTTAAATTGTACCGATTCTTATAAAATTTTGTTAGTACCTTTAGCATTTCATTTATGTCAGTTACTAAGACACTTTTTTGTTTCTTAATTTAGTCATGTTTTTATTGATATTAGATTTTCTTGAGAAGATTTTCATACCTTTGTTTTCTTCTAGTATTTTTGGGTCATTCCGCAGTGGTATTTTATATAGCTGTTTTATTTGTTTCTTCGTATTCAGCTGTATTTCTGTTGCTTTTACTAATCGAAGTTCTTTTTAAGCCATTTATTCATAATAATAATGCGTATAAATCTCAAGTACATATGACATCAAACGGATTGATCTCTAATATTTAAGTACAATTTTATTCGGTGTACACTCCTCAACCGAACGTTTGTTTTTATCAGCTCAATAGGAGCTGAGACGCTTTATTTAGCGGTTGTCGCGGACACAAAAGGCCGTTTGGGTTGCGGGAGGTACTTACCCTTTAATCCTAGTTTAAGTTTAGTTTAAATCGCCGTGTGTAAGTGATATGTGTACGCAGAGCTTTAATAGCAGCCAATCCTCAATTGAAATGATAATTTTAACTTGAGTATAACCAAAGCTTACCTGAAATTCGACACATTAATTGCGGGACTTATTTATTGTTAATCGAGGCTGCTGCCAACGCACGTAACTATATGCGACAGTCTCTCTATTTCTGTCACATTCTACTAATATTTTAAGATTTGTTTGTTTTATTGAATTGTCTGTTTGTTTTTCTCTGGTTTGTGTTCAATTTGGCGTATTAGATTTTATGTAAAACCTGTTGATCTCCTGTTGGGCGCTTTGTTAGACCAGCAGTCTACTTTCTTATAGTTCTTCAGAGACCTACGCGACTATCCGACGAAACCGGACGCTGCTGATCTAACTACTATAAATACTGTATCCTCCACGGACTACATCGAGCCGAATTCCCTTTAGTTTTTTTTTCCCTCAGGTTGTTCCGTTAGAGCCGTCGCTTCTTTTTGTTATTTTGTAAACAACAACCGTTACAAGTTTTGTTTTAACATTTCTGTATCTACTTTCTTATATCTTATTTCTAACTTTTATTATCTGCATATTTTTCGTTACGATAAAATTTATGTGATTTTTGGTTGGTCTTTTTTTTTTAAAGAATGTGCTTGTTTTTACTCCAATATCTTCTTGTTTTCTTGGGTTACTGTTGGAGCATACATCTGAATAACTATCTGTGACGTTTATTATATTGTAATAGATATAAGTTTTATTTGTTTTATGTGTGTGTATGTGAATGTAGACGTTGAATTGGTGTAAAACAACGACAGTTGTGGCGACCTTGTAATATATACATTATCTACATGAATAAACCGTTTGCTAAGTGCGATTGCCGATACAAATATGAAACGCGTATTCAGATACAACGTTACTACGTGTGTACGCTTGTAGTAACTGTAGGTTACTAGATTCTAGATTCTTGTTGCCGTATTGTGCTCTGTAGTTGGTGCCGTCTTCTACTGTTGTTTTGCTGACGATATACTCTATATATTTGCATTTAGAAGGTTGTTGTTATATCAGCAAAGTCGCTGGAAGTGTGTTTCCTGTATGGTCAGCATTTGTTAATCAAAATCGGAAACATGTATTATCTGATGCGTGCCTGATGTGGTTGCAGCTGACATGGGTCCCACTTTACTGGATTGGCGATCTATGATGAAGTATGGTGGAGATAGGTGAGCAAAAATACGCAAAAAATGGTTTTTTATCTTGCTTGCTTGTTTTGAGAAACTTCTTGTTGACGCCTACAGTGGTTGTAGTGCGCTCTTGCTGACGCTGCTGCGGATGCTGCCATGTTGCTTACTTCAGACGCAGTCGTTCGAGGGTTGTGTTAGAGTTACTTACATAAGATGCTGCCGTGTTGTTAGTTTTGTTTTTGCTGTAGCGGATGCTTGCTTTATATGCTGTGTTGTTTGCTTTAGAGGCAAATTGGTGCGATTCGTGTACTGTTAAGAGGTCAAAACTGGACGTGATAAGATTTGTGAGGTGTGTCAGATCCTTGCTTTGGTGCGACAAGCAGTATCTGTATCTCGAAGACTTAGGGCCGGCAGTTGTATGACGAATGAGTGGGTGAGCGTGTTGCTCCAGCGCGCCCTTATTTGTTAGGCGTCAGGAACCGCGTTACTCTAGCACAGTTAAACGTTGCAGACTTGGACCTATTGAGTTCCGGGAGACGCATGGTAGTCAGTGTGTTACGAAAATATAGAAAAATAGGGTTTAGTTCAAATAGTCAAATTAGTTCTACAGAGTTTTTCCTAATGTCAAAATATATTGAAAAGGTGTAAAAAAATCCAGCTAGAAATAGAAGTCTTTCCATCTCCAATGTTGGATGTATTTATGCTGGTTCAAAGAAGGTGGGGCTTGTATTGCGCCGGTCAGAACCGGTTTTTCGTACCGCTCGGATGTTCTTTAGGATTTCAGATCTGGTCAAGCCTCATAGTTTCTACCTTTTTGTTGAAGTTTCCCAGATGTTTATGAATCTCATTAGCTTCCCTAACTAATCTAACCGCTAGTTGCTGCTTATAACTTGAAGCTTTTGAAGAATATCTTGAGATCCCCATTGCTAAGCGCATGTTCGGCTACCGCTGACTTGTCGGTGTGTCCCAGACGAGTTTGCTCCATGTTCTTTAAGCTTAGTTTTCAGGAATTTGTTGGTGGTTCCTATGTATAGTTTTCCACAAGAACAAGGTCGTTTTAACTTTGTTCCTCTTTAGAATTCTTCTTATGCGATCTGTAATTTTGCGTATGCGTGGGCAGTAGTGAATCAACTCTCGAATTCCGGTGCTCTTGTTTTTTGGAGCTAAATTGATCTTTTGATCTCCTTCCTAGTTTACTCGTTAGCTTTCAAAGCAGTTCCAGTTCTGCCTCAAAATTATCTGGTTTACAAATTATTCGAGCGGGTTTCGTTGGGGCCGTTAGACCCGAATATAGACCACAATAGTTCGCAAATTTTTATAAAATTATAATTAAAACAAGGACAACAATAAATTTTGATAATAATTGAAAAGTATTTTATTTTATACACAAAAATACGTTAAAAGCAGGAGACTTGAACTTGGAACTGCACGATTGTGAAACTAGATACGCTTACCTCGACGCCACCGAAATTCCTTTAAATAACTAAATATAAATTAATGTTAATTCTAACTAAAACTAAACGATTATTATTTTGACATGATCTAATTCCAGAAGACCTTTTATAATAGGTACTAAAAAGATTGTTTTGTTGAACATAGAAATTTAATGCATCAACTATTTCTTGTGAAAGTAACTTTGGTTAATACCAAAAAAAAAAAATTCTGTTATTAAAAATTGTTACGTTGGAAAAGAAACGCTTCCTTTTTTTCTCATAATAATAAAATACTAATACCGTACAAGTCAAGTTTCTTGTAAACCAGTAATGCGTAAAACAGTGATCGCTTCGTCATATCAAATGGCTTATGATCAACGACGCGGATCGTAATGTAATCCGTGATCGAACCCAGACCACACCTGATCCAGTAGGTTCTTTTTTATTCAAGTAGTCAACAGTCATTAGGGTTGATTTTTCATCAATACGTGCACCTTTCAACTTTTATTAACGTCGGATTAATTACTTGTTGGCTTCCAATACTTTTATCATTACTGACGTTGCGTGTAGGATTTATAAATTATTCATGTCGATATTTTTAACACGTGATCACCCATACGCACGTATTGGGTGTACGAAGTAATCCTAAGATAATTGAAATTTTAAGTGATATTTCGAGTTACAACCCCCTCGCTACTGTAATGTCATAATTAACGTTTTGTTTGACCAATGTATATTCTGATTACAATTTTTACAATTAATTTTCTAGATACCATAGAATTGCAGTGAAGAATGTAGTTTTTTATATCACTTTTATTTTATATTTAAAAAACATCAAGCAAATATTAATTAAATCTTAAATCACATTAAATCCATCTGTTAAAGGGTGTCGCACGTAACAAAAGTATACAAGTGTGAAAACGTGTGCATAAAGATAATATCGAAGTAGTTAATTTAGTTTTGTAGTTACTTAACGCGGGGGTTATTTATTGTATGGGGTGCGATATGCAAAATACACTTGTCGTTGATGCAAAATAATAAAAAACGGGCGTAACGTGTTAATTATCGCTGTTAACATATTCATACCCTGGAGATATTTTTTTTTAATTGTTTGAGAATGAGCTGGACGGTAATGTATGGAACATATTGTCCTTATACAAATCGGATTTATTTAAAATTTGACTAAAGGATTAACTTTATGTTTGGCATTAGCATACGTTTTAATTTATGCAAGAGGGCTGCACCTGCTTTTGCAGCCGTACATGTATTTCGATGCTTAGAACACTGTTTTGGAAACCACTTCATCGTATCTCTCAAAAGAAGTGCAGAAATAGATCATCATACATGTGTATATATACTTCTTATGTTGATACAAAACATATCGTATTGCCCATTTAGTGAGAAACTGGCTATTTTATAATTAATAAATCAAAATTGGCAGCTCAAAATTTATTCCTATTTTTTCGTTTTCTGTTTTTCTTAATCTTTCTCATTCGAGAAACGATTTTATGGTATTTTTCCTCTTTTTAATTTGTTTCGGGTCAAGTTGCAGACTCTTTTCATTTGGGTAAAATATTCCTTTTATTTGTTAATCGCTCTTAAGTGGATTACACTTTCCATAAATTAATCCATAAATGATTAAACAAACAATGAACGCTGCCTTATCCCTTTCTATACCAGGTGTTTCTGAAAGTTGTGTACATGGCTTTAATAGAGGTTCTCTGGCTCAAAATAAACCAAATAAATGATAATATTTTAACAACCGTCAACGATACTTGAATTTCTAAGCGTATGGATGCGGTTTGCAGGGATATGATTTTAATTTTTTTCTGATCGAACTAATAACATTAGCGCAATTTAACAAGAGAGAAAAAAAAATTCAAATTGTTCGTTTTATTTGTCAGAATTATTTTGGTTTTGTATCGTTGACGGTTGTTAAAATATTATCATTTATTTCACAAAACACGTATGAAAACGATTTTTTCTGGCATTAGAAATTTGTCCACATTACACAGAAAAACGTCTTCGGAAGCAGACAACCAGCATACGAAAGCGGAACAAAATCCGTCAAACCGTTTTTGAGTTATTCCCAATATACAATATTTTTTTGGAAAGTTTAACGCCCTCTGGCGCCCTTATAGCGCACTTTTGGTTATAGGTAAATTGGTGTCAAACGGCCTATTTTGAGCCAGAAACGTCTGGTAAAGCCATGCACACACCTTTCAGAAACACCTTGTATTGCATCATTACTTTGTTAATGCTGATGTTAAATAACCCAGTCAGCAGTTGCTTGAATAAATTGGGGTTAGTCTTAAACCAGGATTAAAAAGGAGGGCTCAAAGGAAAGGTCATCAAATTTCTTTTGGTAAATCTGCTACAAGAACCAGAAATGAGTCTTGGAAACGGAGAGTAAATGAAAGAGAAATTGAGATTATGGAAAAAAGCAATACTATACTAAGAGAAAGATGAAATATTAGATTATGGAATGAAAAAGGTCAGAAAGTATTATATACACTGTGTTCCCGGATAGGTGAATCGACTCTTGTAAATGATAAAAAAATTCAAGATTTCATTTTTTGGTGTTCGGCCTTGCTTGATTAGAGACTAATTTTGAACATCAGGTTTTTTGGAAAATTAGGTATGCTATGAAAAAATTTTAAAAATCTATATCTCTGTAGAGTAAAGTACTTTTTAGGCCTCCTGAACTGTAAAGCACATTCTTCAGTTGTTCATACTTGTCTTAAACTTGATTTTTACACATCATGCGGTAAAGTACGGCTACTATGCGGTAAAGTAGTGGCTGAATTATCTGCTATTTGGGAACGTTTTAAAAATAAACTAATATCTGATAAATTGATTTTGAAAAATTTACTTTACACCATACTTGACACGGTAAGGTACAGAATAAAGACGCTGTTACGGTTTAAAATACTGGAACCCAAACGTGGTGGATCGATTTATTCACAAAATTAATCAAGACGACGAGCGGACATCTTGTGACTTTCTTTTCTATTGGGCGGTTGTCGGTGCTTCACGAAGTTTAAAGCTACACGTAAAATATCAATGTGGTTTTAATAATTCCAAGTTAAATGAGGGTGAAAATATAAATCCGACCGATTTCGCCGTAAGTGACTTCTTTTGCTATTTCTTTTGTTTGTCTCGTGGTTGTATTAATTCTAATTACAACCTTTAAAATTATTGCTTGCTCCTCTTATTATTTTTAATTTGTAGTAGTTTCTTACATAAAAGGCCTTCTATAGGAGCTGGATGTATAACCACAAAACTAAATTATCCTATAGTCGACGTTTCGACAACTAGGTGTGTATTTTACGTCCCGATGAAGACAACACAACTAGTTGTCGAAACGTCGACTATAGAATAATTTAGTTCTTTGGTTATACATCCAGCTCCTATAGAAGGCTTTCTATGTAAGGAAACTACTACAAATCTAATTACAACGTATGCTTTAGCACGTGTCTTGACCTCATACTCTACTCGTATATTACTGTCTAGATAATTCCTGGGGGCGCTGGAACTACTAATTGGAAATCCTTCGTTGTAAAAACGTGACGACTACAACGGTGTCCCCACTGGTTGATGGTCGCTCACGATGCGTTCCTGCTATTTCGAATTAACATACCTGCTTTCCGAGTTTCGTCGTCTCGTCCTCCTCAGAGAAATCCTGTGGCTACCGATCTCCTAATAGCTATCAACTGCTGTCGTTAGCAAAAACCTTGCCTATCAAAACTACATGCATCAGTACACAGCTAAGTTTTTTGTTTAAGGAACCTATTCATTTTTTCATGCGTTTAGAGCTTACGTACATGTGACATTAAACGGTTTGAATCCCTAGTATATAAACAAATTGTTGTTCGGGGTAGACTCCATCCATCGACGATCGGTTTTGTTTTCACTAGCTCTATCAGAGCTGCCACAGCTTTCAATAAAGTGGGTGAAGGTAAAACAAAAGGCCTTTTGAGTAGGCGGGAGCTACTTACCGTACTAGTCCAAGTTTAATTCTAGTTTTTAAGTCACTGTGTGCAAGTGACGTGTATACGTCGAGTTTCCTTAATCACCAATCTTAAATTGGTACTCTAACTTTAATTTTGGCTGTAACAAACAAAAACTTAACTGAATTTAGACATATTTGATTGCGAACTCTAATTATTTTGCTGTTGCTAACGCACGTAAGTTTTATGCGACAGAATCTCTTACTTCTCCCAGATTCTGCTAGTATTTTAAGTTGTATTTGCTATATTTACATGTGTATTTGTCTCTCGGATTTGTGTTTATTTTAGCGCAGTAGACCTATTGAATTTCTGTTAGTCGGTTTTACCTCTCTCTGTTACCCAGCAGGTGGCGCCTCGTTACGCTGTAGTTTATTTCTTTCAGTTCCCTCAAGAACCTCCCCAACTTACCGACTAAGCCGGACACTGCTGTGCTAATTCTTACAAATACGAGATTTTCCACAAATTTAGTGCGCTATTTTAAACCAAATAGTATTGTTTTGTTCTTTTTTTCTAGGTTGTATCGTTAGAGCCGTCACTTTATTTTTATTTTTATTATTTGTGAACTACAACCGTCACAGCGCATTTAATTTTTTTTATTGATGATGACCTGCCCTAACCTAACCTAACCTAACCTAACCTAACCTAACCTAACCTAACCTGACACATATAAGGTGGTGTATGTCAAAATGGTTAAACAGCCAGGCCTACATAAAATCAATAAAAATAATTTTGCTTTTTTTTAACTTTTTGATGATGATCGTCGGCCAAAAAATATTATACAAATTTCGTGCTCGTTCCTCAAACAAAGCTGTCACGCCGTAAAATCCTACTTTCCACACTCTAATATAAATAACTATTTATGCGGCAAATACGACAAAAAGTTATTAAGAAAAGTTGTTGAGAATCAACAACCCGCGATCCGAGGACACACGGTATAATTCGTGTGATAATTACTGAAAAACTGTAATAACTATAGTCTCGTAACTAGCGCAGCTAAGCCCCAATCATTAATAAAATTAACATTAATAAGACAAAAAAACTGTAATTCGGATTAATACACACACAATGTATTTTTCTTTGTCGCTTTCATTACTGGAGATTTGCAACAACTTCAACAAAATGTTACTGTTTTCCTAACGTTCTTTAACAATAACTATTTTCCGCCTACCCGCCTCCTTTTTGTTTTCATAAGCAATATCGAAAGACGATGTTTTTCCCCTTTCCTTTACGTCGTATTCAATCATGAAACATGTATACATCAACATTCTCCAATCATCTCTGATTCTACCATGAAATAAAAACTGAGGCTTCGTGGTCGAGTCGTTTTTGAAACAGATCCTCTTGAATCCAATACTTACCGTTTGTTTTTTTTTTGAATTTGAGTAAAATAGTTAAGAAGTCAAAATCAAAAATCATTTTTTTGCCTTCTAATACATTTATATTTAAAAATTTTTTTATGTTCTCAATATTGTTTATGAACGTAGATCGTTCCCTATTTCACGATTTCAAAAATTTTGAAAATGTAAGCAAATTTACATACTTAAATAATTGTCACTTTTTCTTTAAAACAGTCACTTACCTTCGGCGATAAAATTATATTGCAGAACAGCGATAAAAAACTTGAATGTCCTTGAAATATTTTTGGAAGAATTGACCACATTTCCCAAAGCAATACAAAACCTTCGCGGACGAAGCCGCAGGAGCGATAAGAACAGAGACGGCTAATATTTTCAGAAACCTTGGCAAAGCCAAGAAATGAAACATTGACATTACGTCTGAACGCAGACAAGGACATTTTCACCTTACCAACTGATAAGAAAAATGCTTCTTCTAAAACTGTTAGATCCATCAAGCTACAGCCTTTTGAAGAAAGGTCCGACACAAACAAGATTACAACTTACCAACCAACTCAAAAAAAGATAAAGATCAAAAGATACTCAAAAACAAATTTTGAAAACCAAACCTATTCCTTGAAGACTTTGCGGACTACCCAAGATTCAGAAGGCAGAAGTCCCATAGTAAGCGCTCCTGGATTACCAACATACTACTTACCCAAGTACTTAGCATCGCTGCGCTGCTCCAACCGCATATAGGAAAGACAAACGGCTACGTTATAAACCGAGAAGACTTTGTGCGCAAATTCAGGACATTCAGACAGGCCACTAAAGAAATGTCTCAAATCTTCCCAAATTACATTAACAAACTTTTTAAAATCTATCCCACCGGAAGTTACTTCGTGTGGAAAAGAGAGTTTTTGAACAAGTAAATGGGGTGACAATGGAAATTTACTGAGTCCAGTGATTGCTAATCTCTACATAGACAATTTTGCGAAAGATTTGAATACAAGCCAGCTACATGGTTACGGTACTATATGATATATTTGTCTTTTCGAAACACGCTTCGACACTTGAAGAGTCGACAGTTCATGGCGAACAACAATTGGCTTTCTCAAATGTACTGATGAAAAAACGAGAAAACAAACTAGGCCACACAGTGTAATAAAAACGTGCACATACATACATGTATCTGCATGCCTTATTGAACCACCACCTCTAAGCTAAAACTTCGAAATCATCAAGACCATGACGGAACGAGATCAAAGGATTTTTAAACCAGAGAATCTTCAAACGAATTTTAATCACACGAAAAATACCTTTACGGCTAACGGATACACCAGGAAGGAGGTCGAAAGATCAATAAAACCAAAATCAAGATCACCAGAATATGAGAGTCGAGCCACTACCGTCCACGCATATCTTTATATATAAAAATGAATCGTGGTTTGTTTGGATTCTTAAAACTTTAAAACGACTGGGTCAAATTGGATACTTGCTTGTGCGGGTTTATTTAATTACTACCCAAATGTTTAAGAAAAAAGAAAAGCCGAAAAATTGTTATTTAAAAAAACATCTGGTGAAATTGTGAATACTCAAAATTAATTCAATCAAAACAAAGGTCCCGGGTCAGCAAGTTTTCCATACAATCGTGGTCAGCAGACCATCACATCATCAAAAAACAAACGAGACTTTTTCTTAGCAACCTGAGTTTATCATATACCTCATTCTTGTGGGAAGGAATACATTGGCAGCACCAAGAGATCAATTGGAACAAGGTTCAAAGAACATCGAGCAAACTGGGATACACCTAGAAGTCAGCGGTAGCTTCGCAATGGAGATCACATCGAGAAACCATCGAGATCCCCAAACATACAGAAAACTTCAACAAAATGACACTTAACCAGATCCAGAATCCAATCATCAAAAACATCCTAACGGCGCAATGCAATTCCTCAAATCAAGTATAAATGCAAGCTTCAAAGTAGTGAAATAGTTTTGATGACCTTAGAAACATCTTTGGAAGATCCGCATACTGATAAACAAATTGATCTACGAAACCTTTTCGTTTAGTTTGCTTTTATCTAGTCTTCAGACAGTTCTTGTTATCGTGGAAGAATTCTGATGTCTAAAGAACAGCCTACTGATAATGTAATGTTTGTTTGATGAAATTGTCAGTATCAGTGTCGTTTTCATTAAATCAATACTTTTCACATCAACAATACTCTTGGGAGGCATCGCACACATATTTCTTTAGGCAGTTCTTGCTCGATGAAATTGATAGAATAAAATTTAGTATTGTTTAGATCCAAGCAAGCTTCATACAGTTCCTATATTTTCAAAATTGTTGGGAAGCATCACACATAGTTTTTTTAGGCAGTTCCTATAATCCATTAGTGGATCTGGCTAAAGTTCCAGTTTATAACAGTCCGCCCTGATTTGATTTTTTATTCATCTCTTGTTACTTCTTATATCTTTTCATTTAGATGTGTAAGTTTATTTCAATTTTGTTTAAAGCTTAAGCATATCTCAAAAATTTGTATGAATAAGAGCTTATTAAAAATAGATCAATTTTTTTTTAATTTCTCTTGAAGTGGTGGGTGGGAGAATTTCAGTTTTGTCCCTGAAAAAGTCTGAGAAATCTTAAAAGAATAATTGATTTAAAAATTTCAAATTATTATCCAAAATTGACCTGAAATTTAGAAAAACCCTTTAAGACCTAATTTTTAAAAAAATATGACCAAAACCTCAGACTTTACATGCGCACTAGATTTTATTGAAAAGCAACCATTTTACCCATGTACATTTTCTTTTATTTCTATTCAGAAGTGCAGTTGTAATGTACTGTTGTATAATTGGTGGTATTCAAACTTCTAATTTTGGACTTCTCTCTGTTAATCTTATTAATGATTATGAATTAGGGTTTTGGTTGTGAGGCTGTTATCACAGTTTTTCTAATATACCTATACTGATTACATATAATCCCACCATTTTCCCATAATTTTAAGGGTTTTATCAGGTAAATATCTAAAATTAATAGAGGTTTGTTTTGAAGTCTTTTACGTAATGAACTATAAGTTTTCTAATTTAATTTTTAATATATTTGTATTTATTATGTGCAGGAAATGGGTAATAATGTGGAAAACAAAAGAAAGAGGAAATTTAAATTAGTATATTTGAAATTAAACGTTTTCGAACATACTTCTAATAATACTGAATCAAAGTCAATCAAAGCACAATAATAATTATAGTATGTTTTCCCAATTGTAAAGGGATCAATCAGCAGTGTCAGACTGGCAAACGTCAATTACAACATTATTGACAGCACAGAGGTCGTTTGTTGAAGAGATTTCCAAACAAAAAATATTATATTTTCTTCTAACGTACACGAATTAATAAAAACATCCACCTTTTACAATGTATTACAACCTAATGAAAATACGGCGTGATTTTTCCAAAACATTAACCATTTATAATGTAACAAAAGGGTTGCTGCCCTTTTTTTTACTAAAGCAAACGACTTAAAATCATTCGGTTAGAATAAAAAGTATTGAAGTGTAGAAAATTTAATTTTTTAAATTTTTACCGGTGTATCGTTTGTTGTATTCTATCTTTTCACCCCTTCTTGTTTAAGGGTAAGATTCAATTTATGTTGGCATAGTAACAAGTTTTCAAAATGGTGGATGGGAAGTTATCGATTTGATGAAATTTCCAGCTTCTCTCTTGTATTTCTGAACCTTTTAAGCTTTACTTTGATGATGGAAGTAAAAGTGCTGAGCAAATTATACAAACTAATCGGTTTCTTAGACAATAATATATTTTGTCATGTTTCTCAAGGGACAACTGTCATGTATAAATCTCACGCTAATGGTTTTTCTTCTTTGAAACGGATGTTGATAATTCATTAACAAAAACAGTTATCTGTTTCCTATCGAGATAAAACTACCACTGCCCAACGTTACAAATATCTAAAAATAATATTTTTCGTTTAGTTAAGTTTTAATCTGTGGAGCAATAAATTTTAGATACAATGCTGTAATTTTACAGATTTGTGAAAGGGTGAAATAGATTGTATTGTATTCGTTCGAGACATTATTCTACCCTGTATTGTTTGATTATACAACAAACAGCGTGTATAATCGTTGCTCTATTGAAAAATTAGTTTCGAACGAATTTTATTAAGATAATAAAAAGTAAAGAGTTGTGTTTTATACCAAATATTAGACCCTAAAGAATAAATCCTGCTTATTGTTACATAGTAATTTAGTCAAAAAGACGTCGTTTGACAAAAGTAGGCAAAATATGCACGAGAACTGGTTAGGTACTGAATTTCCAGTTAAAATTGAAGAAAGTTAGTACGCCAATGTCCTAGTCCAAAGAAACTGTTGATCGAGCTCTGGGTTCGGACAGTTATGATCAGAATCGCATCAATCAGAGATCGCAAAATAATAGCATAATTAAAAATACATATAAATTTCGTCCTTCACGGTAAAGTGTTAAATAGTTCAACAAGCCTCATGTGATCACTTATAAATTTTGACTGTACTGTACTGCAGAAACCAAAACCGTTCTTGGATTTAGAAAAGAACTTTGAATGTATCTCTCATACACTAATTTGTTTGTTATCCGCCACCAAGCTGGTCCAAAAAACTCTGATAGATTGATTGAATATTGATACCAGAAGCGTCCTCTCAATGGCATTTGATAAAGATCTTAGTTGTCTCCGTAAAAGTCCTTGATCGTGTCCCAATGACCTTTGATAAAGATCCTCGTTGTCTCCGAAAAGGCTTTTGATCGTGTCCCACATAAACTGATTTGTTTGTTCTCCAACACCAAACTAGTAGAAAAACTCTAATATATGTGGTAAACATGGATACTAGAAACCCCGTCCCAATGACATTTGATAAAGATTTGTTTGTTCTCCGCCACAAAACTGGTCGGAAAACTTTAATAGATTGGGTGAACATTAATACCAGAAGCTCCTTATCAGTGACATTTGATAAAGATCCTCGTTATCTCCAGAAAAGGCTCTTGATCGAGCCCCACATAAATTGATTTGTTTGCTCTCCGCCACCAAACTGGTTCGAAAACTTTAATAGATTGGATGAACATTGATACCAAAACTTCCTTCCTAATGATCTTTGATGAAAATCCTCATTGTTTCCGGAAGAGACCCTCGATCTTGTTCTATGATTTGTTTGCTACAAAACTAGTCCAAAATCTCTGATAGATTAGAAAAGGTTTATTTCATAAGCGTCAACGTTTTGGCAACTGAAGGTGTTAACTTCTTCAAACGGCAACACATTCGGTTGCTTATAACATAAATCTGTTCTTTTGTTGTATCTTTACTCCTATGAAAGGCCTTCTTGAGAAGGAACCACATAATCTGATAAATTAGGAAAACATTGTTACCGGAGGAAGCCTCTGATAAAGATTTCTTGTTTCCGGAAAAAACCGTTCATCGTGTTTCACATGGATTAATTTGTTTGCTCTCTGCCGCCAAACTGATCGGGAAACTTTAATTGATTGGATAGACATTGATATCAAGCCTTCGATAAAGATTCTCGTTGTCACCGGAAAAAACTCTTGATCGTGTCTTACATAAGTTTATTTGTTTGCTTTCGGCCTCCTAACTAGTCCGAAAACTGAAATAAATTAGGTAAACATTTTGATCATCAAACGTCCAGCATGTGGACATAGAGAAGACGATGGATCACTTTGGTATTGCGTCAATAACAGCAAAGATGCGTAATGGTTAACTAAGATGGTTTTGACGCTTTTGCTTGCTCAACACTAAAAAAACACGATAAGTCAAGCTGGCGTCCAGATCTGAGACGTTAGTATCAACATCAACATATAAGAAGCGGTAGTCAATTATTTGAAAAGCAGATCCTGCGTCACGTTAAAAGAGAAATAAAGAGTGACGTGAAAGGGATCAAACGATATTTAAGCTTAAAAGCTATAGAATGGTATTTGGAAAAAAGAACGGTTTGGAAAAAGTGAAGGTGCTTTGATATTAAACATAACCAAATTTTAATCAACCTTGTAGCATACTTGTGTGTGGTGTGTGTTCCATGTTCCGGTGATCACGTATTACCGATAACTGACAACTATGTGATACGTGTGATGGGTGACCTATTGAACATCAATAAGTTGTCAAGGAGTTCCGATAGCTCCAGCCAGCAGGTACGTGCCTGCCCCCCAGATTTGCGTTACAAGCCAGGGTGGTTTGCTCACCAACCAACCGCTAGGTGCATTTCGATCAAACTGTTCAGGTTTTACATAGTTTTCGCTAGACTCCCTAGGACGACGGTTAGCAGACTGCATCTCAGTATTATTCAGTTATGCATCAAGGGGTCGACGCTCTACAAAATAAATCCCATTTAGAGTTTATCAACTTTAGATCGGGATGCTCAAAAGCATCAACGACCAGAGAGGATCCGTCTCCAGGATGGGTGTATGTGTTAAAAGCCAGCCATCATATTGATAACTCAAAGAATTGCAAAGAGACACTAATAATCGGGCATTTGCGAGCCCTTAATCTGGATTCGAGTTAATTGCTTTATCACACAGTCAAGTGGAGTCTAATTTTGCCGGGGGTTACCACCAGAATCTTTCAGTTCTTAATACAGCCTTAAAAACCGGGTTTTAAATCGACACTCAACTAGCCCCACTTCGAGACTCCCAGGACCTGATTGTAGTTGTGGCACTGGGAACTCAGTCCACGCTCTTGGTGACTCTATATGAGATTAGGGGCAGACCAGATCAGCTCTTTACGTCTCTCAAACATTGAACAAATCATGCTACAAAATGAGACTCACCGGTGCTCTGCATATACGATTGTGCCCAGCTGTAACGGTTCATATTCTCCTGGAACACAAAATTGACTCGAGATTTTTAATATCTCGATACAGGGAACAAGCGTCTAGAAAGTGAAACTAACTTTCTTTCCTTTTCCGCACATACAAAGTAGCAAGTCTAAGCGTTGGACATTATGTAAGTAGCTCGAAAAGATTCCATGCCCTATCAACACGCACCCCACCTCCCAAAGCGGCCAAATCCATGCACACTCTAGTCGTCAGGGTACATTTTTGGATTACTCGACTTTTAGTACTGTGAGTTCACTTCCTCTGGCCCAAGGTCATTTATAGATAGCCAAGCTGTAGACTCTAATTTCACATGTTCGTTAAAAACATGTTTTTATTAAAAAAAATTTTAAAAAGTTAGATTGGATGGGTGGAACACTATTTTGCAACCCGTTCTTCTTTCGTTCCGTTCAAAAATTGAACCAAGAGCTGTAGACTTGTGACTTTTCATGACTATCGTCAAATATTTTTCTGAACATGTTTGTAAAAAATACCGAGGTTTTGAATGGGTGGAATACAATTTCAAAAACTCTAATTTTGTTTGTTCTTATGAAAATCTACAATTGAAAATTTTTTAAAAAAATATATAGTGTTTGGATGGTTGGAGCTCTATATTTTTTAAATCCTTTTTGTTAAAAAATTGAGCCTAAAACTGCGGTCTTCTAGATTTGGCTATGAAAAATGTTTGTATAAAATATCGCCCGTTTTTTTTGTTCAGAAAATGAGTGCCTTGAAATTTTGTTTTTAGACAACCATGTAATGCAGTTTTTAAACCGTTTCTTTGTATCTGCTTAAACAAGTTTAAAAACGAAACTTCATCAAATATAGATTTTGAACGCTGGTCGTCGTTTCACATTACCTATTTTTGTAAAAAATGTCAAATTAGTTTCTGAAAATTTTGGACAAAATATCCTGTTTTTGGAAAAGTAAAACACGATTTTGCTCAAACTAGGTTTGTTGACAACCAAGACTTCTTGCTTTTTATTAAAAATGACAAATATTTTTCTGAAAACTTTTGGAGAAAATACCGTGTATTTGAATGTGTGGAAGACTAATTTACAAACCGTTTCTTTGTTCTAAATTGAGTTTGTTTTCAAGCATGTTTGTTGACAACCACAAACGGTACCCTTTCGGCTTTTGTGAAAATATTTAGTATTTTCTAAAAACTATTTAATACAATATAGCGTATGATTAGTAGAATACTATTTATAAAAACCGTTCCTTTGTTTCTTCTAAAATAAGTTCAAAAATATTCTTCCAATATTAAGCCGTGAATCCCATCTTCACCAATTTTTCTTAAAACTGTCAAATATTTTTCTGAAAATTTTTAAAGAAAATATTGGGTGTTAGAATGTGTGGGACACTATTTAACAAACCGTTTCTTTGTTCAAAGATTAAGTTGTACTTTTCTAACTAATTTTGTTGACAACCAAAAACCGTAACTTTCCGACTTTTGTGAAAAATATTTGAAAATTATTTAACACAATATGACATATTTCAATATCTTTACTAATTTTTTCTGAAAAATGTTGAAGAAATTTTGGATGGGTGGAACATGAATTGGCAAACCGTTTTCTTGGCCAAAAATTAGGTTTTTGTCGACAAACAAGTTTTCAAGTTCATTAAAATGTCAAATATTTCTTTGACATTTTTTTAGAAAATATGGTGTTTTAAATTGCTGTTTCTATGTGGCGTAATAAATTGAGAAAGAAAAGTTTTTCCTTTAATATTGATTTTTGACAGACAGCCTTTACCCCTACTTTTAACTATTTTTATGAAAAATGTCAAATATTTTCCTGAAAATTTTAAAAAAAATTTTGGAAGGTTAGAACACGTTTTTGCAAACCGTTTCCTTCCCCAAAAATTTAATTACGTTTTACAAACTATGTTTGTTGATAATCAAGTTTTCAGCGTTTTCATTAAAAATGTGAAATATTTTTGAAAAAAATTGAAAACATTGGTGTTGGTATCTGGCGAAATAAATTGAAAAAAAATTTTGCTTCAATATAGATTTTGACAGTCAGCCGTGAACCATATTTTGAACTATTTTCGTGAAAATGTTCTAAAACTTTAGAAATACTATGTGTTTGAATGTGTGGAACACTATTTTACAAACCGTTTGTTTTTATTCAAAAATTGATTTTCGTTTTCCGAAGTGTACTTGTTAACAACCAAGATTTTGAATTTTTGTGAAAAATATTCAATATTTTACTGAAAATTATTTAATACAATATGGCGTATTTCGATGATTAGAATACCACTAACAAAAACTAGTAAAGTTGTAGAGAATTTAATTCTACATCGAGAATAATACAGTTCCATTTATTTTAAAGGCAACATCAAGGATCCGCGTACTTCACGGACACCCTATTTTATTACATATTTGTTATTTATTTACGTTTTATTTCAATTTTGCAACAGTTTTCTTTGTTGTTGTTTTAGAACATCGTTCTCTGAATTCTGATGAGTCAAGTCAAAATCGAAGATTTTTTAAAGATCTATGAACAAACGACTTTGGTGAAATAAAAAAAAATCGAAACATTTATTCGTTTATTTTCCTAATTCTAAATACAACAAGAGAAACAATCAAAATTTAAGACCACACCGTACGCTAAATTAGTATGGACGTCAAAAAATTCATTGTTCTACTTCTAAAAATAAATAACACTTACTCACTAAAATTACAACGAATGACATTAAGACATACAGACGATGACAATGCAAAATGCAAATTTTGAGATTTTGCTCAAATCTAAGTATGGATTTCCCGTCCACATTTTCCATGAACCTCGTGGTTATGGAAAACCGTCGATGTTAGAAGAAAAAATTTAAATAGATTCACACGTCGAATTAGAATACAATAATAAATACATTATCACATTGATCTTTGTGTTTGGATGACAAAATCCGATGTTAATTATGATGTCCGTGATTTAAGTCATTCTTCTTTCGGCCCTAAAAAATAAATTCTATATGAGTATCGAGAGAATTTCGAAGTGTCAATTTCTGTTTGTATTTTGTTTATTTCCAGTTGTGATCGGTCTCTATTCTTTTTTTTGTCGGTAAGGTATCTAAAGTTTTCGTTCATTCAAAAATTTAGACAACTTAAACATATCAATTTCAAAGTCGTGCATTGCCAAATTGAGTGTTGCTTATGTTATTAATGATTCGTGTAAGGATAGGACGTACTAAATTCATTTGTGCAACTGCGAGGGCTTTTAAAAAAGTGCTATTCTGTTTTGTGAGCGTGTCAGTACTTAGTGACATGTACAGTAGCGAAGAAGGGAGTCGTTTTTGTGAAAAGGGACGCACACTAGTGATTTTACCTGGGGGTTATTGTTGACAAGGGCCAAACATATTCCTAAAATGTATAACAATCGTTTCAAGGTATATATCACATTGCACTTTTGACAACAATAGATAAGGCGATCTTTATCGCGAACATTAACTGAAATATCTTATTCACGTTAATGCTTAAATTGCCTGTTGAAAAATGTTTAGATTTACTTTAATGCCCTTTTTTTCTCACACCCCAATCATTACTGTTTAACAGAATAAATAATTAGTATGCATTAATTACGTCTTTAAATTGCAAGATTATTCAAAAATATTAACAAATAGAATAGAAGACATAAATTCAGTATTGAACTTTATAACTGCAAATATTTATAATGTAAAACGTAAATAATCACAAAATCTCAATTTTTATGCTAAATAGCTGTAATTTTATATTTAGGTATAACTTTTAATTCAAAACAACTTCTTTTATAACATTCTTCTCTATTGTAAAAATAATGGTACTTTACTCTTGAGAAAAATTCATATTTTTTGACAAACCTTCCATACGGCTTAAAATATTAATATCTAATTATTGCATTTGGACGAAGCAGAACTTTTATCAAGAACAACTTTTTTTCAAAATCAATAATAAAAAAAGTTTTCCATAGACAACTTGTATATTTACTCATAGTAATATTTTCTTTTTCTTATTTTATTTTGTTTCGTAAATATCATATTATTACAACAAACTTTTAAAATTAAATTAATTTAAAAAAGCTTTAATAAAAAGTTTTTCATACGATTCCAACTTGAGTAGACACACTGTATAATTCCATTATAATTTTTTACTTTAAATTTACCTATAAATGTTAAATGTTTAGTCTAATTTTGTACACATTATTAATTTATTTTAATTATGAACTTAATTTTAATTCCTTATGTAATAATGATTTGAATTTCCATGGTGTACTTAATTAATTTTTAATTTAAAATTAATTAAATTTGCATTACATGTAATTTTAATTCCTAAACTCCCAAAATTTTAGTGAAAGATTTAATGACGCCATTTTCAGCTGAAAATTAAAATTGAAAGTCATTTAAATATTAGGAATCAAAATTGTGTAAAAAAAAATTGAAATTGAACAATAGCAATCGTGTACATAATAAAAATTTCTTCATTTAAATTCGTTCAAATTTAGTTACACGCAATTCTTGTTAGTAAAGAAAAAAAATTAAAAATTCTACTAGAACAATTAATGACGCCATTTTTATGTTGAAAATTAAAATTGATATCATTGAAATGCAATTTACTTTCATTTAAGATTTAAAATTATTTAATTGTAATTAAAGTTAAACAATCGGTCAAATTTAGTTGCACACAATTATTGTAAGTAAAGAAAATACCAAAATCCCAAAATATTTAAAAACTTTTTTTTATTTTTTTATTTTTAATAAAACTAAAAATATTAAAAAAATAAATTTAATTATTTTTTATAGAATAAATCTATGTATGTTAAACAATTTATTTTTTGTTTAATAATTAAAATTATTTAATTGTAACCATAAACAATTAAATTCGTTGTACACAATCTTTGTAGGTAAGATAAAACCAAAACTTCTAAAAATTCTAGTGATAGGTACATTTAATTACACCATTTACATGTTAAAATTTATTGTGAACACAATAGAAATTGAAATCATTTTTTTTAAGAATTAAAGATGTATGTATCATTAAAATAAAATTTATTTTATTTTAAAATTAAAATTATTTAAGTGTAATTCAAATTAAATAATTGCAATTAAGTACATAATACATATATTCTTCATTTAAACTACTTACACAATTTGCATTCAAACACAAGATCTATTGAATTAATTTTACAAAATTTTGTTTAAAGAATCTTTCGTAAAATAAATATTTAACCGTTATTTGAAAATATATTTAACACACAAAAGAAGTTTTAAAACAAATTATTAATTGCTTCAATATAATATTATATATATAACATTATGAACATAAATTTAGTTTCTAAACATGAAAATGACGTCATTAAATTTATCACTAAAATCTAGAATTTTGTTTGAGTACATATAACATAGAATCATAAGTCTGTAGAAAAGAAAATCTCCCTAGAATCTATAAATTAATTTAATTTAAAATTAAAATGACGTACACAATGGAATTATATTTTGTTTCAGAATTAAAATTATGAACATAATAGAAATATAATTCATTTTAATTTAAGATTCAAAATAATGTAAATAATGGAAATTGAAATCATTTTATTTAAGGAATTAAAATTATGTACATAATTAAAATGAAATAATAATATTGTTTACAAAAATTAATTAAAATTTAAGGTTCATAGTAAAATTGTAACTGGGTACAAATAGAATTAAAATGAAATTAGAAATTTACTAATAGTATTATTTCGTTTTATCTTATTTCTTTTTAATTCGTAAATGTTATAATATTAAAATATGAAAGTAAATTCATTTGAAAGACACTTACGAAATTCAGAAAAGAAATAATTTAAATTTTCAGAATAAAAATAAATTGAATTTCTGTGATACAAAAATTTAATTCTTAAATAAAATTAATTTTCATTATGTATATAATTTTTTATATAACAATAATAACAATAAAATCTAGGAAATTTTAGTTTTGTGTGCACATAATGATAAACCATAAGACATTTGTGTGTAGAAAACAAAACTTTCTAGTATCTAGTGATAAATTTAATTCGAATTAAAGTTATGTACATAATGGATATTCAACAAATATTTATAATTATTTATTTATTTGTTATGCACATAATGAAAATGAAATAATAATAATTTGTACAAAAGTAAAATATATTAAAGTTAGCATTTAACATTTAAACAAAATTGGAACTATGTATACATCCCACTTAAAATAAAATTAAAAAGTAATTAATTGCCTTGTTTTCCTTTCACTTTTATAATTAAATATATAAATATGTATGCCAGGCACGATAAATATCAATTTATGATGCAATTACCTTTCTTAAACGAACGGCAAACACCAAAAAACTGCACCAAAAAACCATACTCGGACGGTTTGCTGATGATAATAGCTTAGCTATTGAAACACGTGTCCGAGTATAGTTTTTGGTGTTTTCCCGTTCGTTAAAATAGATGCTGCAGTTTAGAGTTCCATTCCTTTGACCTTTCTTAAATTTTTGTTTGGTTTATCTAAAATTTTATTTCCACAATCGATAAATTAACAATAATAGTTTAATCGCCACTTTTTTGTAATTTTTATAAAATACCATGGTCGTAGGTTAGATATGAACTTTTTTTGTTCAAATTTCACATTTTATTTTTCGAAAAGTAACGAGTATTTAAATAAAAATCTAGTGAGAGTAAGCCTTGGAATTTTTTTTGACATTTATTAATTTTTTTTTAAAAGTAGTCAACTGATACAAAATTTAGGTTAGAATTCAAAATGTTTCAGAAAACATTCATATCTGTCGAAGTAAGTTCAGAAACAGTTTCTTTCTTTGAATTTTGTTTTGTATGCAATCATGATTTTTAAATCTTCAATGAAAAGTATATATTTTTGTTGATTTTGAGAAAATATGGTGGGCGGATGATTGTATTAAAACCGTGTATCAGATATTGACATAATTTCAAAAAATCAGCATCTTTCTTGGAACTTATGGCACTGGGCCCTGTTTATGAATAATTTCAAATATTTTATTAGCGATATTTTGAGAAGAACAGATCAGTTTGTTTCTTCGTAGTACGTGTTTTGATAACCACTAAATCAATGATTTTCTGATCTTTAGATGGTTAAAATATTATTTTAAAAACCAGTTTCTTTTAAATCTGTTAAATTCAATTTTGAGAATAAGTTTCTTTCTTCAAACTTTCTCTTTTGACAATCATTACTAACTTTTTTGATTTAATAAAAAATGTAATTTTTTAACTATAATAGGGCGTTTTGGTAAGTAGAATACTATTTTCAAAACAGTTTGCTTGTAAACGTTGAAATAACTCCAAAAAGTGATTTTTTTAACATTCGTAAATTATTGTTTTGCCATTAAAACTTTTTCTACGCCCACTGCCGTAAGTAATCGTTTATGTCAATGCATTATTTTTGTGTTCTCAGCATTGACATTAACAAAACGGATAGTAACAACTATTCATATCAATAATTACAGTTTATTGAAACGCTTGTAAGCATTATATCTTTCCCGCTCCAACGAAAAATGCCGTTTATAACTCTTATTGGGTAAGATACACTTTTGATGAATTTTTTGGCAAAGAAAAAGATGTTTGAACGAGTAAAATCCGTTTTTGTATATGTGGAATTAATTTTTTGACCAAATTCTGTGTATTTGGATTGGTAGAACTGATTGCTTCTACATCTCATGAAATATGTTTAGAAAACGCATTTCTTCAATTTTTTCTTTCATTAAAAAAGTTGAGCTAAAACATATACAGTAAATATCGTAAACAAAATGAGCTGCAATTTTTTACTTACTTATTTAACTGTAATTGTAATTAAATTTTCTTCATAAAAATGAGTAAATGATGCATTGAAATATTAACTATTTTTACATTAAACCGAATGAAGCATAAAATTATGAAATAAAGTTGTAGAAAATATAATTTTGTTCAAAATTGTTTGATTAACATGATTATAGTTAATGGTTTTAATTATATTTTTAATAAAAACTGGTATAATACTGGGTTAAAAATTTTTTTTAAACTAAGTTAGTAACTTTTGGTTTCGGGTGAATTAACTAATAAATAGGTTTAACCTCAGAATATCTTCCTAAAACTTAAGATCAATACAAATAATCGCAAAATTCATTTAATTATTGTATTACGATTATTTTTGTTAGATTTGCAACAGATTTTTGTTTTTAAGTTGGTGGACTTCATTATCAAATTCAAATATGGCATGAAACGTCAAAATGAGATAAAACTTTCAACTTCAAAACAAGTGAACTGTAAAGGCAAGAATTTCAAAATTGTTTAGTTTCTCGTCAGATATTTATCACAGGTGTTCAAATACAAAAACTGGCTGGATAAGTCTTGGAGTTTTCTTTGCATTTGATATTTTTTAAACAGCTGATAAAAATATATATTAACAAAGATGGGTCAAGGGATGATAGGAAAGAAAGAGTGATCAAATGGCAGGAAATACAGAAAACCATCCCTAACAGAAGAAAGAAGATAAATTACGCTAAAAAGCCAATACTACAGAGAAGACAATTGAACAGAAGAAATTCAAGAAATAAGAACTGCGTACAAAGAAGAAACGCCAGAAAAGACATAAGAAACTACAACAAAGAACAGTCAAACAAACAATTGAGGAAAGTAAAAGTATAAAAGTCCTAAGAAGAAAGTTAATCCCAAGCAGAAATCAAATTAGAAAAGTTAAAAACATCAACGGCGAAACAACGTAAAACAGAAATAAAAGTAGTAGAAGAATTCTACAAAGAACTCTACACAAGCCAGCAAAAGGTGCCACAGAAACAATGAGAAAAGGAGGAGTTATGAACCAAGGCTCCGAACATCTGCCAAACATCACCAAAGCAGAAATAAAAATGCATTTAAAAATGATAAAGAACAAAGCAGCCGGGGACGCTATAGTCATAACAGAGACCGTTAAACTGGAGAACAAAGTCTTGCTTAAAAATTATGTAGTTATACTCACAGATGAGTGGAACCATGTATTGATAAAACTAGTATATAAAAAAAGACTCCACAGAAATTCAAAATTACAGACCTATTAGTCTTTTGTTTCACCTATACAAGATCTTCACAAAAATAATTACGTACAGGGTAGAGAATAAATTGGTAATGTATCAGCCAACAGAACATGAAGATTTTCGCACGGAATTTGGAACGAATGACCATCTGATACTCATGGTCGTAGAATTCCAAAACAACCTTCGACACCGTCGAATGCGCTAGTAGAATTTAAGCTCTCACGTAATGTCGAGTAGTCAACCATTTCTAGATACATTTGCTTAATTAATCTATCAAAATTCAACTAAATTAGAGTGTGAGATGCAAACATCGATGGCGAGACGATAAATAATCTTCGTTTCGCGGATGACGTTGTCCTCGTTGCTAACAATTTAGGAAAAGCTGGGAAAATGTTAGATGAACTAAAAAGGTAGGACTGCAGACGAACAGTAGCAATAGAAATCGGATGACAAACATACGGAACAATAAGTAGGACTAGAAAACAGCGATATAGACGAAGCCAAAAAATACAAATATTTAGGATATGATGTCAAAATTACAAGATACGAGGGTGGTTTGAAAAGTCCGTGCAAACTCAAAGAGACGGCACTACTGGTGCGTTTAGGGGTTATTTTCAGTTAGTAGCATCTCTTGGAAGAACACACATCAAGTTTCAGCCAGATCGGTCAATTTCTTTGTGTTTGGCGTTCGTCTGAATCGAGGACGTCGAGAGAATTTTAAAAATGAACGAAAAAGAATTTCGTGTGTTGATTAAACAATACTTTATGAAGGGCAAATCGTCTCAGAAGACTAAAGAGAAGCTTGAAAAACATTATGGTAATTCTGCACCATCAATTAGAACAGTTTAGTGGTTTCAAAATTTTCGGAATGGCCATATGGGCACAAACGACACTGAACGTTTGGACGCCCTGTTGAGGCCATCACTCCAGAAATCATTGATAAAATCCATGACATGGTGATGGATGACAGAAGAGTGAAGGTGCGTGAGATTGCTAGTGCTGTGGGCATTTAGAATGAGCGGGTAATGCAAGAAAAACGGCCACGATTGGCTCACAAAAAATCCTTTTTCATCACGACAACGCACCAGCGTACGCCTCAGCAGTTGTGGCTGCAAAATTGATGGAAACCCCTATTCTCCAGACTTGGATTTTATTCAAACGAGGAGGTGATTGCAGAAACGAACGCCTATTTTATAGATTTGGACAAATCCTATTATTCGAAAGGGATCAACAAATTATAGCAACGTTGGACGAAGTGTATAAGCCTCAAAGGACACTATGTTGAAAAAAAAGAGTTTATCTCAAAAAATTAAGTAGTTTTTATTTTTGCACGGACTTTTCAAACCACCCTCATACAATTATAAAGAAGTAGAATTAAATCAGGCTGGGTTGCCTACGGCAATATGAGGTAAATATTCAAAAGCAAAATCCCCATATGAGTCAGAAACGTTAACATCACAAAAAAAAGTAAGAATATTGAGAACATCACAAAAGAAAACCTAGAGATCGATACTAGACAAGATAATGAACAAAGAACGGAAGTACAATAGCTCGGCTAAAGTGGAGATTTGCGCGTCTGTGTCAAAACTTACAAGATGAGAGGTGGACGAAGGGACAGACAAAAAAGCACGGATAGACCGCCAACTTCGGTGAAATCATGATCTAAACAAATAGAAGCGAATTGGATAAAACTGGCCCAATCTAAAGATTCCTAGAACAATTTAGAGGAAGTTTATGTCCAACAGTAGACGAAAGAAACATCTGGGAAATAATGATGATGACGAGACAGTTGATACGAAGTTTAGGTTCGAGATATCTACATTCGAAATTTACGAGCCATGTGGCAAGACAGAGATGACAGGTGGATGAAGAAACTGTTGCAGTGACGACCTTGCGCAGATAAGAAAAGCAGGAATACACCGCCAACTAACCGAACTGGATAAAACTGGCCCAAGCTATAAATTTTTTAAAAAAATTTAGAGGAGATCCAACAATGGATGAAAAAAGAAGCTACGAAATGATGATGACCATGATAATACGAAGTTTAGGTTAGAATTAGAGATATCGAAATATGAGTCTTTTTAACCTTATTTTGACATGTCCGTTTTCAAATTCGGCATCCTTTTAACCAAATCAGTTCTTTTTAAAATTGACTGAAGACGTTTTCCATTTTGTTTGAAACCCAAAACTAATTTTTGTTCGTTTTAGTTTATTTTTGTATCACATTTTAAGGTCCGTTATTTTGTGATACTAATAGTAAAAATAATTAAATCAATTTAAATTCCATGGCCTATTTATTTTATTTGAATACTAGTTACGTAAACATACTGTATATAGTAGTGAAAGTCTTCGATTAACAAGGTTACCTTCATGAGTAACAGAAAGGAGCTTACTGTACCAGGAGATTCAGTTTAGTGTTCGCGGCCTTCTATTTCTTATGTTAATCCAAAGTATGCTAAAGTTACGCTTATGATAGTCAACTGTTTTTTTTTTAAATGACACTCTGTATATTTTTATCTCCATGCAACAACAAACAAAAAATTATACAGTTGTATTATAAATTTTTTGAAAAAATAGGGAATAGAAAATTTGAATAGAATTTAGGCAAAAACCTGTATGACTTGTTATTTTTTTTTTTTTAATAATTTCAAAAGGAAAGAAGCAACGTACAATAATATTTTGTTGTCACCCGGTATTTTACTCCACACGTTATATAAATAGTGCAACCGCTTTTCTCCCTCAATTTTTTTTGTAAGATTTATATTGGTGACGTGATCTTAGTAATTCCTTATCGGATCAAAAAATGTGTATAATTAAATTATAAACAACTTTTATTTGAAACAAAAATGTAAAAGAATATTTTTATAAATATTTAAAAATTCGAAAATCTGTGTAGGTTAAGGGCCCTTTTGGCTAGATAGATTATGACCAAAAAACTAATCAAATTTTCGAAATTATAAATAAGATCCTTGTACAAAATTTCATAAAAATTGGACGGGTGGTTTACATCTTGTTTACGTACGGACGGACGGCCGTTTATAAACCGAAAATTTTTAGAAAATATTTTTTTTTTAATTTATATGTAGCGGAATGTTTTCGAAAATTTTGTTTTTAAGAAATCAAGAAAATATTTAGTTTTAATAGAAGTAATGTTGTCACCCGGTATTTTACTCCTCTGATATAAATAATATGGAAAGTTATGCGACCGTTTAAAACCAAAAATTTTACAAATTAATTTTCTTTGAAGTGGAATGTTTTTGGAACTTCGTTTTTAAGAAATTAATAAAATGTTTAGTTTTAAAAGAAGTAGCTATGGTTACACTATTTTTGTTGTCACCAGGTATGTTATAAATAATGGTGAGTTATGCGACCGTTTCCAAACCGAAAATTCTTACAAACCAATTTTTTTTTATTTTATTTGAAGCAAAATGTTTTCGAATATTTTGTTTTTAAGAAATCAATAAATTATTTAGTTTCAAAAGAAGTACCGTAGAATAATATTTTTGTTGCCACCCGGTATTTTACTCCACGTGTTATAAATTAAAAAAATATCCAAACTAATTTTTTTCTGGTTTATTTGAAGTGGAGTGTTTACGAAAAGTTATTACTTTTCAAAAAACTCAAAATTTTAGAGGAAACTCTGTAACTTGTTCTCAATTTTCTCAAAAATTAAAGTACGTACATACCTACCTATTCGGTTATTTAAAAAAATACTTTTAAGCCGGGCAAAACTTAATATTTTTGGATACTAATGTATATTCTGTCGAATTTTGGATAAAATTAGAAAACCCAATTTTTCTTCTCGATTGTTTCGTTTTTCGCCATTCGCCCTCATAAATTTAAAAAAAAAGTTTAGTTTTCGTTATTGCGATATCTACCAAAAATATCTTAAATTAATGTTGTGTGGAAGACTATTATTTTCCTAAATTTTAGATACCGGAAGAAAACCCATTAAATGGTAATAAATTTTTCCCACTTTAGGAACGATTTTATTAAAAGATTTGAAACCGCAACAATTATATTTCCGTTTAATTGATTTAATTGAAAAATTTCGAAACAATTTACGTTTAAATGGTATAAAAAATTAAAAACCACAAAATTGGGAATTGCATGCAAAACAACAAAGAAACAAAATCATGCACAAAAAAAATAAGAAAAACACATTACATACAAACATAATTTAATATCTCATAACATAATACATACACTTAATTACACGGTGTTGCATAACAACACATTAAACAATAATTAACAAACACAAAATAATTTGTTACTATCTAATTGTATACGATAAAGAAGGAATAGAAAATAGATTGACGACTAAAATGTCCATTAGTAGCAACTGCGTATCGCTCCTTTTGATAAACGAAGGGTTGATACGATTTGCATATACTACTGTTGTAAGTTTAGTTGCGCTTTTTTACACAACAAAAAAGTTGGGGCCGAAAGGACAGTTAACATTACACATATATTAACTTGTAAACAGATGTCTCGAATTATATTCGTATTCGGTTTTATTTAAATTTAATGCGCGAATCGTCTAAATTAAAATCGTCGATATCTTTATTAATCATATTGTTAGTTAGGGCGTTACGATCACACTATGACGACGAGGTCAATAATAATAGCACTTTCGAAACTTTGAAAAATTTGGCACATTGCACTAATGAAGTTGTAAACAAGGTTAGTCGTGATTTAATTTAAGTACAAGGGCTAAGGTGGGGTTAGAGGGAGTCCTACTTGTAGGGGTAGCCCATGCCTTGGGGGTCCGTGGCAACGTGAAGACACTGGACCTGCATGATGACCGTGATGAGCCGAACCGTGAAGGCTGTTGGCCATCCTCAGCTGAAACAAAAATTCGATTGTTAGTTCTTTTGAAAAATGCAGGTAGCGGTGTAGATTTCGAATCAAGTGGATCCTTTGTGTGCGAATCTAAAAACTTGTGAGAAAACAAGAAGAAATGATCTATAAAAATTCAGGTAGCTGCAACAATCATCATCAGTTCCGGTCCGTAATTTCCACGTTACACGGTTCATATATTCACTAAAACGTGCTAGAAACGATCTAATGCTACAAGATAACATTCGACACGGATTAAATTTCAAACATTTATCAAGATGCGATATTGTCACAGTATCAATAGTTTAATCCTATTGGTGAACGACAACATCACCGTCGGCACTTTATATAGACTTTTTCTTATAAGATACTTTAGATTCTTTAATGGAGGGTTTACATAAACAATTATGGCGCTAGACGTTTTTTACGAGCGGCGTCTTTTTAGGATTATAAGGATTACTATCGAGTTAAGTAAATAAATAAGGAAGGACGACTTTTTATGTTTGCTTCAATAAATTCTGAAACTCGCAACAATGTACTTAGGGTGCAATTACTCGTACGTTAAAAAGATATTTTGAATACGAGATTCTTTTGGATTAAGGAAGATTTCGAGCGTGTGACGTTTAGGAGGATTAGTTCAATACAAATAATTTCCAAATTACATCAAAAATTTATTTTAAGTTTTAACATTCTAAAAAACCAAAAATATTTTAGGGCGATCTTCTTAGTCATTTTTTATAAAAAATTTTTGAAAACTTCCAATTATTGACTTACAAAAATTGATTCTTACGGTTTTTCCTATTTTAGAAGAGAAAAATTGTTACAACACAAATAAATCAGAATTATTTTAGAATTCATAAGTTATTGTATGTAATTTTATTTATTGTTCCAAAATGTTGTTAAAAAAAAATTACAAACTCCATAAGTAAATTTTGATTTATTATTTTTAAACCAGGCGTAATAAAAAATAACAGCGTATTTGAAAATTATTGTATTACAAATGCATTGTGTTGTCATGACTTCAAACTAAATAAAAATTTGAGCTTGCAATTTTAAGTTATTAATTACAAAATAGCCATTTTCCCACTAAATGAGCAATATGGTATGTCTTATATCAGTCGCCTAGTTTCAAAAGCCGACAAGTCCACATAAACAGAAACTGAGAAAAAGCAAAAAAACGTGTGCAATCTTTATCTTTCATTGAAACAAAACAAAATTTCTGAGATGGGGTATTAAAAAATAACAAAAATAATGTACATAGTTTCAGAAATCTACCAATGCTAGAAATCCTAGAAAATTCATTGGTTTTTGGACATGTCGGCTTTTGCACCAAAAACTAGACTAAATGATTAATAAAAACAAGATTAATGCACAAACTGGTTTTATTTTGCAAAATTACATAACATTAAGTTTTTACATGGCAAAGTTCATATTTTCTTCTTCGCACTGATTTTCCTCTATGACATTAATTTCTTCTTCTTCCAAGTTGTCTTGGAAAACTGTTTTAAAAACACAAGCTTTTCTTCTTTTTCCCACTCTTTTCCATAATGCGCTTCTAAAGCTTTTGATGCTAGCTTTTTATCCTTTTAACAGGTACTCCAACAGGTAGTTGTTCAGGACGCATTGAGGCAACTTTTTGCCTCTTTTGCATAAGCTGTTGGGTTCACAGAAGGAATTTTTATAAAATGCTTCTCCGCTTACTAGAACATTGGTTCCGTTTTTGGAAAACATTATTCTCTTGGAGGGTTGAAACTTGAAATGCCAATACCCTGGTTGCTTAAAAACTTTTGAGATTCACTTCTCCAGTCTTGGATTTTTACTTCATTCCCAATTTTAAATACAGTAGCAAATTTGTTAAGAATATTCACGTACTCTTCAGGATGAACAAATTCTGTTTGTTTTTGTAGATCCGCTCAATTTGTCCAAATACCCTGTCAGGCGGAATGTAAGAATGTCCAACAACTGGAAAGATCAGCTCCACGTTTTTAATCTGTGGAGGTGCTTCACATTGCAGCCAATAGACTAGCATGCCAATGACAGTGGAATTTTATTCTGTGCGCCACAACCATCACAGATAAGACGAACTACTTTAGCTTTCTCAGTAAAATTAAATTGTAAAGTGTATGATGAAGAGCCGATGAAATTTCGTTGGAACTTCTCTGATGGTCAATTTCAGTCCAAACATAGGATCTAACATTCTCTTGGTTAAGCTTGGCTTTGGATGATCCACAAACAATCGCCAGATGGTAAAAATTAATTTGCATGCTAAAATAGGCCGACTGGTCTGGAAGCTTTGGAAGAGCTAAGTTCTTTTGACAGTCAAAGGAGAATGTGGCTAAGTCTTCACGTGTTTCTTGAAGCAGTGCATAAAACAATTAGCCCTGATTTTGTGTAGTCGCTGTTGCGCTATTAAATTATTTTTATTTGCGTCATCCTGTGTTTTCTTTATATTAGTTTTAAATAGTAAACAAGTAGAGCATAGGTCCGTTTTGGGGTACCAAAACCAATATTAAAAGTTTTGTTTACGTATGCTCTAAAAAACTTTCTTTAACCTTTAATGCCTCGTCGTTTCCTACAGTTTCGTTATAAATTCGCCAAAGCCTAACGAAGCTTAATTCGGCTGGTAATAAATTCTGCTAAATGTTTTAGACCGACAATAGTGAGACTCGGTGCATTTCAAGGATTCCATAAATTTTTAATAGCTTGCTTTTTGTTGTCGTTCTTATTACCAATTCGGTTACCTCCTCTATTTTCCTTTGGCAAAAGGGATTTTTGGAAAAATCGTTTTACCACGTTCAATATTCTGTCCTTTTAATGCCTAAAATTATGATTAAATATTATAAAATAATACTAAAATATTTAGGCATTTACCTAAAATATTTAGGAACGCATCTCTGCATACGGGAACTACCAAGCCATCAGATCTTTTAACCTTATATTGGACTACTAGAAGTTTTTTTGTTTTCGGTATCTTTCCTTTGTCTACGCCTTTTGGAATTTTTGAGTCACAGTGTCGTAATATAAACATGTCTTGTTTAGTTTTTTCCTTGTTTTTATAGAAAGCCTCATTAAACTCTTTAACGTCTTTCATGGAAAGAAGAGATGTGCATTGATATGGTTGAAACGGTTTGCCTTTATGACCGCAACGGGGATACAATGGCAAACCTTACAAGTATACCTAAAACAAAAATACCACATGCTAAGGGCCCACAATAAAGAATAAAAGGGTTTTAATAATAAGGTAAAAGTTTAAAACACTTGTTTACAAAAAGTAGATACCTATAATAGTAATAAACATACCTTAATGCCTTTGCCTTTTGTCGTTTGGTTTCCTGCTTAGTTCTTTTTCTAGTCGTGTTACCTACACATGCTTTTACTTGCCCCAGATTATCCGGATTATCAAATTTATCTAATTGATTCATTTTTAGTATTTTAATTTTGAGCACACCACACACTTCTTTATCACTACAAAAACAACTCAAAACTAAACAATAAATCACCTGATAAAATATTCCAGGTTTGTTGTGGTAACGTGGTACGTATACTAAGCTGTCATTGGCCCATTGATGTGTCTGGTTTTGCAGCAAAGGCGTGCAGGGACATGTCGCCTTTTGCATCAAAAACGAAATTTGGGGGCGAATTATACGTGGATTTGTCGCGTTTTGCGGCGAAGAGTTTTAATGGACATGTAGACCTTTGAATTTTGAAATGTTTGGTACAATAAACTCGATTTTAAAAAAGTGTGACTTGTCGGCTTTTGAAACTAGGCGACTGATATATAGATGTATATTTACACATGTATACATAATTAATAACTCAAAGTTTGCAGTTCAAATATTTACTTTCAATTACTAATTTATCACCTGAAACTTTGAGATTGTTGATCAATGGTCATCATTGAAAGCAGAAAAATTTCAATTTTTGAATGATCAAATTCAAAATAGCGCCAATTAAAAAAAATCAAGTTACTTGCACCATCTCGAAAACTACGAAAATAATTCTTTCTTTTGGGTGTTTCCGAATATCTTCAGAATTGCAGGGATTTTTTTTTTATTTTCTTGGTAAAATCTGAACCGGTTTAATAAACACTATAGTATTGCCTATTATCCAAAATTGTATCTTTATTAATAACAAAGATATTCATTCAATGTTACTCAATTTATGGGAAACAGTGTGTAATGTATCCAAATTACGTAATTCAGCAAATGCAAGTACGGTAATTGTGGAGCTTTTAAAAGACAACTCCTTCAAATACGGACAATTTTTTTGGTAAATATGACACAGTCTTTTTATACAAAAAACGCAGCTGTTACAATTATGTGTAACTATTGTCAATTTTGAAGTTTTTTTGGTTTTGTTCTCAAGTTGTTATTTCTATCTCAATCAGTTAGATCATTGCAGAAGAAGTCTTTTTTTGATTAATCATTTAGTTTGCATTAAACCGTCAATATAGAAACTGTGTAACGCATTTTCTCCGCCAGACGCTCGAATACATGTACCAAAAAAATAAGCTTGAAAGGCTCTTGAAAACACAGAATTTATTTGGTCGCTCAAGTTCCTATCTTAAGAAATAAGTCTTATTTAACTATTTAATGTCTTTCACGAGATGCCGCTATGAACATCTACTGCCACTTCAACGCGTAATATTCGTGGTAAAACTTGTTGGACTTCGGGGTCACCACTAATAAGAATTGCTGCGACGCTTTTCAAACGTCCATTTGGTATTACTGTCTTTTGGTATTTAATCACCCGATATACGCCCAACCTGTAGCCCCCGTTTTAACTACCTTCAATATCTCAACTAAGGCAATAATAAGTTTCTTATTTATGTTTTTTTTCAAACATTCATCTCATATGTCCAGTAAAACCTTGGCCTTCGGTGCAGAAACAATTCAACGCCAGCGAACCCCCTCCCTCTTTTTACAGACTGCTCTTAGTATAACGAACGATCCTTTCTTAAAAATTGAATACGGTAGGCATTTGAAATTTCAAAATCCAAAAAAAATCTGTACGGTGCGATTTCTTAAGAAACCAATTTAACAGTTTTGTTTAGGTCATTGAGCAGAACAAGTATGTACCTTGATCACACTATCAAGATTTTTTTTCGAAATCGAATATGCATCGATTTTTATATTAATTTATCTTTATTGTACAAAATTTCTATGATTTTTAAATGTATCCATACTTTGATAAAAGCGAAAACCTTGTTCATCAGACACTTCTCTCATATATCTGATAAAAATGTTCATATGATTTGAAATATTACTGAAAATCATTCTTGTCGGAAGAGCATATTTTATTTTTATAAATATTTCGTATTTTGTCAATAAAATCGCCCATTTCTGATAATGTTTGTTAGATCATTAAATATAGAAAGTTTGCTCTGATTTATCGGCGGTGGGAGTTTATACCTAAATTACTCGACCTGCAGACCATAGAATAAGTGATACACTGTCTGGACGCTTTCCATCTGCCCTATAGACTGCAATGGGCTCAAGACACGTTGGGATATCGGTTGATTACAAGATTCGTTTAAGTAGACCATCTATTAAACAGTGTTTTGCCCAACGTCCAATTCCTTTATGGCAGGAAAGACCACGGTTTCTAAACTAATCAGCCATAGATCCGAATTTATATTAGTGAGGAGCACTAACTTAGATCCAAACCTCAATGCGACTGCAATTCGGAAAGTTTTTTTTTCAAGCTTCGATTGGTCGCTAAATGAAAATCACAGTGAGAATCAAGAAAATTTTCTATGGAAGGTGTGATATAACATTAAGCTACTTTTGTACGTAATCGCCGTTTCGATTCATACATTTGTAGTAGTGTGGTACCAATTTTCCAATACTTTCATTATATTAAACCGCCGGCTGTGTTTTCAACTAAGTCTGTATGCTAATCTCCAGTTCGATTTCTGTGGTAAAATTCTGTCCTCTTAACCAATCTTAGATGTAGGCAAAGAGATCGACCCAACTCAGAACTGTACAGTGTAGTCAAAAACTTTCTATTTAAAAAGATGCGGGAGGGTCATTGTTGCATCTGCAGTATGGCTGTTGCGCATTGTCATGATTAACCGAACGAATTCTTTAACGATGCAAGTAGATATCAGATAGGCTGGGACACTTAATGTCATTTCAGCAAGAAGAAAGCGAGGTAGGATTTGACATTGAAAAGTCAACTGTACAGGTGGACAATTTCTTGAATCTTCAGATTAAGTACACCGTTAAGTAAGCTCCTAAATAGTTCCAAGTTTGCTTTCTCGGTCACTTAATTTTCTGGGGATATTTGATCAAACTTGCCGTAGACATTCTGATCTTTTGCTGAGCAAAAGTAGATTTCGTAAGTAAATTTACAAAGGTTAATCTCAAATCCCAGCTGTATGCTCATTTGACTAGTAGGTTAAAATCCTCTACTACAATTTCTAAATCACCGCCCAGAGTTCCATCGTCGAGGTAGAAGACATCAATTTACTAATGATTTAACGATTCCACGATTGACTGGATAGATAAACTGAAAAGTAAGGTCTTGAAAAGGATTGTGGTCCGACTTGAAAAAGGAGTTTTGACGCTCTGTAGTAAAGAATGGTAGGCTGGCGGTAACATTGGTAGCATTTGGTGTGATATTCTTTGCTGTTTTAGCATAATGTCTCCCTCAAAGATGTTGAAAGCAATTTTGTAGTCGATCTTCAGGAGCACCTTTGCCGATGACTTGTTTATGTTCAGACAAAACCTCACGATATGCACGCAAGCCTCACAACCTCCTCGAGTTCTTGCTGTGGACGCAGGTATTGTACAATATCATTTGTATAAGCTTTGCAATCCACTTTGGCGAAATATCTCCTATAAAAGTTTCCTACTGCTATCGCCATCTTTCTTGAAGCGCGCGCACTGTTTGCTCCGTAAAGAACCTCCACCATTGTTTGTATAATCGTTCCGGACAGCTTCAAATTGCATAAATTTGAAAAGGATTTGACTAGTCTAGATTCACTTTTTCCGATATGGTTAGATGTCATGTCTTTGAGATGCTGGGACCGAAGACCATCCAGTCCTCAAGATGAATCATTTTGAAATGAAAGAATAAACTTACTTGTAGATGATTTAACTCTTAGGCAGGTTGTGACAGGAAGTCCAAATCGTTATTTTAATTTTTTCAATTAGACATCGTTTATTGGTAGAAGCTTATCGTTGCTTGATAACAGCATGATCGCTCCGGGTATATCGGCGTCTGATATTTTAGCTTCAATGGTCCGGGAGAATCTTGCTACCCATGGAACGTTGGTAGGCTAGAATGGTGTAAGTGTCAATGTTGCGCCACACTTTGTTACTTTTATTAATGGAGATTCGTAACGCAGAAATGGGAACATCAGTAGCTCAGCCCACAAGGTTTCATTTTTCTGGGAGACAACTTCGGATATCAATGACGACAATTTTGGGCAGCAGATATCCTTGTTCCGTTTGGGGCGCGTTTGAGGACACGAACTTCTGACTTTAGACAATGGCGACTTTCCCAAAATGCTGTTTGTTTATTCGACAAATTGTTTTGAACAAGTATTTGGAAAAATTATTTTTGTAAACGTTTACTTTTGAAAATACAATACAATGCATGCAAGCACGTTTAGTCAAACTCTTGGTTTAGTTAAAATTTTAGAATTGTTGAAGAATTAAATTTATTTAATTAATTATTCGTTCGACAAATTATTTTTCAAACAAGTGTTATCAAAGAAGTGCTTAGAAAAGCTTGTGTGCCGGTAGGAGTGCAAGGCGTCATTTGTTTGTCACTTTGACGTAAGTTATGACAAACTTTTCATGTAAGAATAAATTAATGTTTAAAGCTATAATGCACTAATAGTAATTAACTAATATATGTTAGAAACTAAAAACTTGTGCGCTTAAATTTTCTGTTTAGTTCTTCTAAACAAATAAATTACAAACTGAAAGCTTATTGCAGACAGGATATCATTTATTTGTCACTTTGACGTAAGTTATGACGAACTTTCACATAAGAATAAAGTTCATTACTCTACCTAAATTCTGTTTATACTTTAAGGCTATAATGCACTAATAGTAATTAACTAATATCATTGTATTAAGTTAGAAACTAAAAATTGTGTGGCGGTAGTAGAATGAAGGACATCATTTATTTGCCCCTTTGACGTAACTTATGACGAACTTTTCACGTAACATAATAAAGTCATTGCATTAAGGCCAAAACGCACTACAACAAATATTTATTTATTTATTTTAACGTAACTTATATCGAAGAACAACCAGCTAAAAACACAAAAAAATTCATAGATAACAAATTAATTAAAATTTAGTTTCAGTTTTTTTTTAGATAGAACTATTATGAAACTAATAACTGCTGTAAAAGATTTGTTGGCAGTAAAGGCATTGTTTCCGTCTAAAAGGGAGTTTATAACAGTGATTGACCCGTACGAACGGTAGCGTCTAAAATTGCGAGGGCGCTCTTTAATTTGCGAGGGTCGCGCCCTCGCCGAATACCACCCTCGATGCTTGTTAGTGATCTCTCGCTTCTGTTATGTACTACAATAAAAAAATGTCATCTAAGAATCTACGCAAATTTCGATCGCGATAATCCACAAATAATTATTTCTAATCTGTGACGTGCTGATGTAATTGACGTCCCAGAAACGTCTAAATATTTTATTATATAGCCTCTCGATATTCAATAGTTCAACGATTCAATAAGTACCCACCCCTTAATAAATCATCTGTCCGACTATACAATTATCCATTAACAGATATTTGCAGCAATTCTGCATCCTGTTTGGGCAAACAAAGTATACAATACCGGTCAGTACAAAAGGATCTATAACATGTCTGACTTCTTTGTTGTTAACAATACACTCAAAGTTAAGTGCCAATTATTATTAAAAATATTTCAACTAATTTTCCCTAATACGTTTAATCGCCGTTGGATCACGTATATATTTAATCCTATTATTTTAAAGGGGGCATCATCAAAGACCGGCTTAATCGTATTAAATCCTCAATTTTATTGTTTATTGAACGTGCCGTAATTATCGTGAACGAAGCAAAAATAATGTTTACCCAACGTCGAATTTTTTCTCAACAAAACGTCAGTTAAAATCGATCAACAATAGTAAAGCTTATTATTCAAAGACTCAGGTCAGACATATGCTAACAGCGTAAAATACAGTAACAAAAACGTGCCCAAACTTGAATCACCGTAGGGAGCTTCATAAACACAGATATGAGGCCCCCTTTTTTGATTTTTCACTTCGGCACCTTTTCATATGTCAATATGTCTCCCTGGAGCGCGCTACATCATTCACGAGAAAAATTTACCTCCCGTAGGTACCCCCCTTCGTACATACATCCCATAAATGATGTAAAATCCATTTTTTTTTAACAAAGTAAATATTTTCAAGAAGAAAGGCGCAACCCTTTTTCAATAAACTCAAGAACAAATTACCCTGAAGCGAAACGGGGGTTCAATAATGGCATTCCTAGGGGCCGATGCAATAAAATAATTTAATTTAAATCAAAATAAATCTACGTACGCAATAAACAGTCCCCTATTTTAATTTTAAATTCTCGAGTCCCTTTTAACATATTATTCAGTATCGGTATCAATTAAACAGGTGCTTACGAAATCGGATTAGAGATCATCATAAGAAAAATCGCCCTTTCGAAAATCTGCGTGGGAGTTAGCATGGTGAATAAATAGATTTAATGCAACAATGAGGCGAGGTCCTGTAGGGCGAAATCATTGTAATTGGGAATAAATCTGTTTGTTTTGCTATCGGCAATTTTGCGCTCCGACGCTTTCGTTAAGCTCCGAACATGTAATTTACATTCGTTCTGCTTTTGTGCCCATCATAAAAACCTCTCCACTTCAGTATTTTCAATTGTAATGGAAATATTTATTTATCATTAACTGGAGATTTCAATGCTAGACTACGACACTTACTTCAAGATCTTGATCGATTCTGTCTTGTGAACGATAACCTCGTTGTTTGTCTTCGAATTCTCTTAATCTTTGGTTGTAACGTTCGATCTGTTCCCTCAACAACGCGTCTTCGGCAGCTGCCCTATCTTCGCAATATTCCAAACAGCCGACACCGTCCAAACGCTCCAAATCGATCCAACCTCTCCATCGCACGCAAACTCCGTTCATTATCAAAGACGATTTTATGTGAACCTGAAATCAAATAACATCACGTATAAAATTACATTCTAAATTACATCGAATAAAAACAACGGTTCGTTTTATACAAACACGCACGCATTAAAAGAACAAAAGCACAAACAATTCACACCATAAATTTCATTAAACCGAAAAAAATAAGAAAAAATATGTTTATTAAAAAGGAACCAGTTTAAGCCATTGTTAATAACATGTGTCGCCTTATTTAAAACAGCCCCTATTAAAGGGGTACCTTACACTCATTAACGAGGGTCATTTTTTGACGTGACCTATTTTTAAATTAATGATCGAGATTTACTGTCCATTTGTCAAATTTTAATCTCTAAACGGCTGTTTTAATTTTTCTCTACTGCTCTAATATTTAAAATTCTTTTGCGTAATAAATTTGTAGTAAATTGGGCTACCTGTTTCCTGAGTTGACAAAAGAAGGTTCTAGTCGTACAATGGATAAAGGAATTCTTGAGCTTTTAGACTTTCGAGTCAACTACGTTTATTTATTTTTTTTGGAAACGACGGAAATATATCAATGTCGAGCGGGTGCAATTTTTATGTGTCATTCAGGTAAAAAGTCAGAATTAAAATAGTCTTTTTCATACAAGCCTAAAGCACATTGGTTTAAAAAATTACCTTTTTTTTAGTATTTCTTAAATACACCATGATAAACCGTAACCGTCAACCAATAAAAAAAACAAAAGCAGAAAATGTCATTTACAACGACTTTTGTTTCATAGGTTTTGTTATAGGTACAATTGATGATTGAATTATTTGAAAAATTGCTCAAGGAATACTTTTGAAAATATTCCAAAAACTAAAAATGCTCTTTTCCAAAAGCGCCTTTACGGTTTATTCAAATTTCACATTTGTTTTAAAAAAAGGCTCGTTACTAATGTCAGAAGAGAACATTTTTTAACTACAATACGTTAAGGAAATTGAAATAAAAACGCATAAATTCCGATCTTATACAGGCTGGTCTACTAGTTTTATACCTCGGAACATAACTACTTGACTACAGTCAAATTTGATAATCTATTGCTCATTTCTGATTCAAAGCGACTTTGTTGCAACATCGCGTTCAGATTCAAAATTTTTAATGGAACACCCTCTTCAGAAATTCTTACTAACTCTAATGCATCATGAAGTAATATGATGTTAGTATTATATGTCTGAAGTGGCATTAGAGAAACTTTTACAGAATTGAAAAATGTCCAATTAGACATTTGTAAAATGACGCCTCATACCTGAAACATTACATAACAAAGTGGTTTCGTAACAAAAATTTCCAAATTCTCTTTATTTTTCAACAAAAAAAATCAATAGTGTAAAACAAAAGGATAAAATACTGCGACTTTGAAATTTCACCCTTGTGGATTCTTATCGTTAACCCCACCCCTTCTCAATAAAATTTCTGGCCCTGATGAAACCCCTTACAAAAGTGAGTAAAACGTTGGCAACTACGGTTACCATATCTATACTATGAGTTTCCGGGCTATTAAGACGTGGTCTGTAGGAAGTTCTTCCTCTTTTTCCAAACGTGAGAAACTGAAACAAATTCTACGACCACGCCACTGGGGATGTTTGCTGCAGGAGCACACAAAACGTCTGAAAAAAGAGGATGAAGTTCCAACAGACCACGGTTCAATAGCCTGGAAAATTATAGACACTAGCCATGAAATACTACTGCGCTTACAATTTTGACACGGTTCAATCCCAGAAGACGTTTTTGTTTCAATGATGACTCCGTCCGTGCAAGCCTCAGTTCTTACAATAACCTTTCCATGTTAGCCAAATTTTCAAAGCTTGTTGTAGTATTAGTTTTAATTACTATACAGGGTGTTTCATTAATCAGTACAGAAAATAAAACTGGAGATTTCTTGCAAAATTTAAAGGGGGGTTTAACATAAAAAAATTTCCTTAAAGCCTCCCCTGAAGAGTTACAGCCCCTTAAAGATGTGTAAAAAATTCACATTAATCGATTTTTTTCTGAAATGACTTGAAATAAAAAAAAGAAATCTAAACATTCAAATACTACTACCAAGAAGCCTCCATAATTTCATAATTTTATTCACCCTTGTTCTCTGCAAGGGGGTGAGTCATACTACCCCTTAGAGTTTTTTACCAGAACTTTTTAACTAATTTTTTTTTTCAATTTTAAAATTCAGATTTTGAGGGCCAATTCAATTAAAAACTTTTTGTCTCTTAAAATTTCACGTAAACTCAATACTTTTTCACCAAAAATAAATTAAGCGAACTTGCAGAATTTTAATTAATAAGTTGCGTATGCAAGTTTGACATAAATAACAATATTATTATTAACTATCATTTTTAATTTAAATTAACAATATTATTTCAGAGAGTGTTCAAAATGGGCACCATTTTCTTGAATACAGGCTCTTATTCTTTTGAACAAATTTCCGTTAACGCTACCTAGCATTGCTACAGATTGTCTAACTCTTCAGGGGAGGCTTTAAGGAAATTTTTTTATGTTAAACCCCCTTTAAATTTTGCAAGGAATCTCCAGTTTCATTTTCTGTACTGATTAATGAAACACCCTGTATATCTATACAGTAGCAGTGAGTGTATAGTCTTTCTCCAACTCAACGTATATTGTGATGAAGATTTTGATAAATTTGCAAATTATATACATGAGTATTGTAGGACAAAAACACGTGTTTTGTTAAACCTTCATCTTATTCCTCGTGGTTTTCTTGCCCGAGAGGGATTTTTGGTTGTAAATGCCAAAGTAAAAACTAAGATCGCTATACCAAAATGCATGATAACATTCAAGAACAATCATTGAATCGGTCCAGGGGTAGATAAAATTGTAGTACTGGCGCCTACAATTCCAGTACTGGAGCAATTTTTTTTGCTACTTTCTTATTGGAATTCAAGAATAATCTACTGATTCCAGGTGTGGTGCCATGTTTTCTGGCATGTGGTGGGCACATTATCTACGTCTTGCGTCTAAAGTTCTGAATAAAAAGAACGGGCGTTATGTTAACCATCCTACTGAATCCTGATAATACGTTTCTTTTCTGATTTTTATTTGGTTGACTCGAGAGAGAGACCTTTTCCAAGTACGCCATTTGTGAAAGTAGTTTTGAGTACTATTATTAAACGTATTCGCAGATCCGCAACAGAAAAGAATTCGTCTACAAAGAAGAAGTAGTTTTGAACTGTAGGAAATTCAATTCTTGAATAGTGCAGCTGCAGTCCCATAAGTTTTTGATGTTAGGTTGTATTCTCTTTTTTTATTGAAGGATAATATCAGACTAATATTAGTTGATGTAATAAAATATTGAAAACAAAAATTATGGTATCTAATTTGTTTGGGGGTACCACTTCCTAAGCTACCTTCAGTCTGGTGTACGTCACCCAGCTTATGAAATTAGAAAGAGCAAATAACGCGAACACGACAAATCGTCAATTTAAACACTTATCACAGTCTCTGGTCCTTGATCAGCATAAATCCTTGCAAATAAAGTCCGCCTAAACAAATCTGGTAGAATGTATCCAAAACTTTGCAAATGTCTTGGAGAGGAAACTGGAAATCCATGTCATTTTCACTGATTTCGCCACAGTTAGTAGATCTTGTGATAACAGAGCACTTATCGTCAAACTCTTCCCTCCCAACGTTAGGGTGGCGCAGGGTCTCACATAAGCCCCATATTGAGAATTTTGATTTGATAATTTATGGGGTTATTAGATCAAATTTTGATTGTCTGCGTTTACAAGAAGAAGTACTCTATATACCGTTCCAAAAATTGTGTTAACAAAAGTTTGTCTAAATATAAACTATTGAAAGAAGAATTTGTTCTTAAAAGTGCCTTTTTTGCTTAACCGATTTCTCCGGTAGTGCAATAAACACAGAAAACGTTATAAATTCAGTAATAGTGATTCATAAATGAGAACGAATTCTTTTGACAAATAATTGATAGTAGTTTATATTATTAAAATAAAAATGTCTCCAGGATTGAACCATTTCGACGTATAGTAAACGTAGTTGTCAACTTTTTTTTAGCTTGTTGTCAAGTTGATTACCTTACAACAGTAGGCTTCAACTATCACAACTATAGGCTATTTGTATGATTCCTTTACGTAAAAGCAATTCATCATTACCATGCCAAGTTCATAAGATCCTATTATGTCTCCATTTTCGTTCTTACTTATTTTGGCCCCTGACCAACATTATTTAATATTCGTCAGATTTCTTGACAACGTTTGTTAGATCATAAGTATAGAAAGATTCTTCTTCTGATTTATCGGCGGTAGTCCCACTATTTCACCACCTACCGTAAGAGGCTTAATTAGGGCGAGAACTTTGAAACAAGCAAACGAGAGTTCAAGGTAGATAACTAAAGTCAGACCTTATTAAATCGATAATCTAGCTTAGATGACAAGTTGATTACCTGACTTTTAGTTGTCTACCTTGAACTCTCGTTTGTTTGATGAAGCCCCTTACAATGGAAGGCGAGACGTTGGCAACTACGGTTACATTAACAATTAAAATTAGCTGTTTTCAAATTAATTTAATTTGTAAAAGCGAAAAATAAAACTAAGAACAATAATGTTTAATTTTATTTCAATAAATAATGTACACAGTTCCAATTGTCGTTAAAATGTTTTAATGTTGTTGACATTATTATCACTTCATTTCAATTATATACATAATTTTAATTCCTTAAATAAAAATTGATGAATTTCCATTACGTACACTATTTTAATTCCTAATTAAATTTCTTTACATAAATTCTAGATTCCCCTACATTCTACTAATAAATTTAATGACGTCATTTTCGTGTTAAGAATTAAATTTATGCACACCATGAAAATTCAATTGATTTTAATTTTAAGAATTAAAATCATACAAACGTAACAAAAGTTTTTTTGGAGAATGAAAATTATATTAAATAGTACAACGGCTTGCAATCATATTCATGTAGTTTAATAATATAATTTTTATTATTGTTTGTTGAAATACGATTTTGAAATTTTATAAATGGTTTCCTAGATTAATTCTAAAATCAAAAATATTTGGAGCATTTTAAAATTGAATAAATCAATTCACTTCAATTTGAAAAATTTTGATGTTAAATTTTAATGCAACATTTATAAAAATCACAATCAATTAAAAACTGATAATATAAAAAAACTGACCAATTCACAACTTAATGTGTTAAATCATACCTGAATTTGACAAATTCTCCTAAAGCTAAGATTGAACTGATGTTTCAATTAATTTCCATTATAATGTACAAAACTTTAATTCTGAATTCTAGATTCCCCAAAATTCTACTCTAATAAATTTAATGACGTCATTTTCATGTTAAGAATTAAAATTCTCTACGCAGTGCAATTTATTTTCTTTTTTTGTATAAGAATTGAATTTATGCACATCATGGCAATTTAATTCTTCTTTAATTTAAGAATTACAGTTAAGAGTTCTTCGAAATTTTTGTAGGTCAATTCTAAAGTCAATAATATTAGGCATTTTTTTTAAATTTAAAAGTTCGTATCTCGAACGAAACTTTAAATCACAGTGCATTAAAAATTAGTTTTGAATTTGAAAAGTTATCCTAAAGCCAAATTTGGTGAGATTGAACTGATGCTTTAAGCACCTAACCTACATAATTTCCATTATACATAATTTTAATTCCGAATTAAAATTACTAGATTCTAGGAAGTTTTACTTTTCTACGCACATATTCTAGATTCCCTTAGATTCTAGTAATTTTGAAGTAATTTTCATGTTAAGAATTAAAATAAAGTACACAGTGGAAATTCATTTATGCACAACATGGAAATTCAAGTGATTTAAATTTTAAAATTTTGATTGAAGAATTAAAATTATTTACATAATAAAGCAATTTTATCAATTCTAAAGTCAATAATATTAAGATTTTTTTAAAAATTATAAGGTCATATATTGAAGTTAAAATTTTGAAACTTTGAATTAATAATAAAAGGATAACATAAAAAACCAATCAAATTCAACTTAATCATTATCTCCAAGATTTTTTTTAAATTATCAAAAAATTACTAATCTGAATTTGAAAAAATCTTCTAAATCCAAATTTGCTGAGATTAAACTGATGCTTCAGGCACCTAACCTACATAATTTATTTAAAATGACATTAAATTGTACAACGGCGTGCAATAATATTCTTTTAGTTTAAATCTATAAATTTTATTATTGTTTGTTGAAATACGATTTTGAAATTTTATAACTGTATGAAGTAATAATGTTGGAAGCTTATTAAAAAATTAAATAAACCGATTCTCTTGAATTTGAAGGTCACATCTCGAAGTTAAAATTTTGATTAAGAATTAAAATTTACTATACATTGCATTTTTTTGTATGAGAATTAAATTTCAGCACATCATGAAAATTTAATTTAAGAATTAAAATTATGAACATAATGGAAATGGAACTCATTTTTATAGAAAAATTAAAGAATAAAAATATGAAAGTTAATAAGATTTTTAAAAATTGAATAAAACAATTCTATTAAATTTAAAAGTTCATATTTTAAAATGTTTCAAACTTTGAATCAATACAAAATAACAGTCAGTTAAAAAAAGATAATATAAAAATCGACCAAGTTCAACTTAAAAGCTCTTAGATTTTTTTTTAAATTATCAAAAACTTTCTGAATTTAAAAATTCTTCTAAAGCCAAATTTACTGAAATTGAACTGTAATCTTATTTTTAAGTTCTAGCATTGATTATAAAATTCATCAATGGTTCTAGTTTAAAAAAAACATGTACAAAATTTATGACGTACTTTCAAACTTTTCATCAAAATTGGACCAATTTTGAATCGTCCCATAACTAAAACAGTCTAATCTCTAAGTAAGTTAAAGGTGAGTGAGTATACGATTTGTTTTTGTACGCATGTAGACACATTTTAAAAACTTAATGGGCAGTGGACATTATAATAATAACTTTAAATAATAAGATTCTAAATTTTTATATGAGGACACGGCACCAGAATGCATTAATATAATAGAATTTAAAATAAATGTCTATTAACGGTTGTAAGAATTTTTCATAAATATGTAAATTAAGCAACTAGAGGTCAATTACAGCAACATAAAGAAGCCTTCTAAAAAGAAAACAGATACTTAAAATACTTGAACCGTATTCTAACACACCCTATGGCACGTCGTTTTACTATTTAATATTATAAATAAGCTTCTTCCAAATTATTATAATTTTAAAAGTGGGTTTTAATATTATGACAGTTGTGTTAAATGTTAACTGGAGTATCTTTCATTCTTGAACACTTATTTCATTTCAATTATCTCGTACATAATTTGGAGTCTTAAGTAAAAATGAATTGAATTTCCATAATTTTAATTCCGAATAAAATTTATTACTAGATTCTAGGAGTTTTTCTTTTCTATGAAAACTAAAACGATAAATTGAATGACGTCAAATAAATGGAAATGCTATATTTAATTTTCTTCAGAATTAAATTTATTTTTTTATTTACAAAAATTGTTGGCTAACTAAATTTGATCTGAATTTAAATGAAACAATTTTTATTGTATAGGTACATTATTCTAATTCTTGAATTAAAATGAGTCCCTTTTCCCTTATATTCATAATTTTAATTCTTTAAAAAATGATTAAGTAATAATTGTATTTCATGAAATTTAAATTACGTCATAGAATCTAGGGATTTTGGGTTTGTGTGCACATAACGAGAACCTTAAAAATATAAAATTATTTAAGCATTTAAAATTTTAATGATTTTTAACTAATTCACATAAGAAAGTGATTAATTAAGTAGATTGCACTTGCCAAAAAACAATTGAAAAAGTAGGTAACCATTATTGGTTCAGTGAATCATAAACTCTTGGTAACCTCTTGTAATTAAAAGTTAAGACACGCACCACGAACATAATAAAGTACATCAACGTTTGTTGTTTGATTATTATTATTACCATTGTTCAAGGCCCCACCTGAGTAGCATTCAACATAAACTTGCATATTAAATTAATTCGGGAATTCCCTTCCTAACATCCATCAAAAAGCGAACGACGAACTAATCGAATTCGAAATCCATTTTGCCCTGACTCGACATTTCGAACCCTTTAAAATATGACACATCGAAATATTGTGAACGCTTTTATTTTAATCGTAAAATATGAAGAAATTAAACGTCAATAACTTTACTAATTTCCGATAGAATAACAAACAGCACGAGTTGAACATTGCATTACACCCCGTGGTGTCCAACAGCACCCAGAGGATTCAACCCTTAGTGCCGTACCAGATGTTCGGCAAAAAACTCGATAATGACATAATTTTCGCACGCCTTTTCTGTATGGTTGTAACAATAGCAATAGTAGAAAAAAAAGGGTTTTGAAAGAATCAAGTCAAGTTGAAAAGTGCCCCACGCTGAGCTCTGACTTGCCCATTCTGCCTTTGTTTCTATCCCTTTAATCCCCATACCGATTTGTTGTAATACTGTTTTATTTGTAATAAAATTATTAATCCCGCTTATAAGCAGATGTAGACCATTGGTCAAATACCAAAGGGTGCGCAATTGTAATTTATTAACGTGTTACCCGCCTTCTTCTTTCAGTGGACATTAGATAAGCTTGTATACGTTTCTTGGTACAACCTATTAAGGGTAACTACCCTATTGGAAACGGTCCATCTTCGTGTATGTTGTAGGTCAAATCGCAGCACGTACGAAAGTTACACACAAAGTGGGCGGCTAAACTATATTTACAGAAAATTGAAAAAGTGCAATTAAGTTGTTCAGGATGGGCAATTTAGTTCATTTCTCCCTCGGCTGTTATTATTACACAAAAGGATGCGCCCGTCATAACCGTGACACTAAATAACCATTTCTGTCTGTTAAAATTCTTTATGCTTAATTTTACTGCATAAACTGTTGTAAACTTATCGTAAAAATGAAAATGGTCAAAAGTTTGATGGGCGCGGGGCAACTAAAATTTATTGTAATGAAGGGTGTTGCCATAAAAACTTTCTAACGGAAAACGTTACTTTTACCTGGTTTGTGTCAAGAAAAATTGCTGACAACTGCCGGCTCAATTTGCATTTCGATGAACATCCAAGTTCTATTAGTCTACAGTTCAAATTAATTATGAGATAGTTCTTGTTTATTGCGAAAAAATAATATCAAACACGGATCATGTTAGGTGCAATCTGCACGTTTCGCCGCCCGCAAACGTAAATCCCGCGTTATTTCTCGTAACCCCCAGTTTTAATGAGTCATTTGTAATAATTATTATTAGAACATCAACTTAAAGCTAATAATTTAAGGAATAGTAAATAAATTACGAAATAGGTATAGATTGTAGTTAGTGTGATTGAAATTCGTTGGACATTAAATGCTAAAAACTGTTGTTACTCTTTTAAGTGATTTAAAACTATGAAAAAATAATAAATAAAAATATATATTGTTTAGAAACACAACAAAAAATGTGCTAAAATATAACAACAAAACTTCACTATGAGCTTTAGAAACTTAAATCAAAATGTACTGAAAGTGGTCCCAAAAAAATACAACATCCAAGAATTTCTCAAAATTTTTAATTTCAAAACTTGTTACTGAAATTGATGTACTACATTGTTCCAGAATCTAGGAAAAAAAAGCTGCGGAATTAAAAGCCGGGGTATAAAAAGCCGCGGGAAAAAGCCTCTCTAAATTTGGATTTGGAAATGCACTTTAAAAATTAAATTATTTACATTCTAAACTAAAGTGTATAATAGTTGTTATGGTATAAGTACTAAAGTAAAACATTTTATTTTGTATGACGAAAAGTCAATTACAAATGTGAACAAAACAAAAAATCTTTTGACACATAGTACCAATCAACGCATTGAGTTTATAAAATATCGTTTACAATCCACCATCATTAATTAATACATTTCTTATTGTTGTACAATCTGGACGCCTTACTATAATCTTCATAATGATAATCTTGAGAAACTACAGCGAAAGTTATGACTGATCACTTGATGCGTTATTTTTCCTCCAGGTTTTTTTTTGGATTTTTTTCGGTCAACTGTTTTTTCCGTCAGTTTTTTTTCCACCGGCTTTTTTTTCCGCCGGTTTTTCTTTCGCGGCTTTTCTTTCCGTCGGCTTTTTTTTCCACCGGCTTTTCTTCCCGCGGCCTTTTTTCCCCGGTTTTTTATTCCCCGCCAAGGATTGTTCCAAAGTAAGAATGTTTCAACCCAATAGTATTCGAATAAAACAAAAACTACTCTTACAGTTGGTACCCCTTTTGTAAATATTGAAAATTTCAATACTGTTCTACATTAATAATAATAATAATATAAATTTGTTCTAGTTGCTATTAGCATTGTCCCGAAAGAATAAATCCATAACTGAAATTGTAGGTTCACAATATTTGAGCTATCATCCCTTTTTTGAAATGTGGAAAATTTGGATACTGTTCTGTATTGTCCTAGTTGCATTAAACATTGTTCAAAAAAATCTTTAACTCAAATTATACGCTTACAAATTAAAGAGACAATTTTTGAGCTGCCACTTCTTTTTAAGAAATCTAAAATTTCGATATTATTCTACAGTGTTCTAAGCATTGTTCCAAATGGATAATCTTGTTCCGAAAGAACAATTCCATAAGTTTAACTATAAGCTCACAAATTCTTTCTTTTTTTTCTGAATTGGTTCTTTTGGCTTTAGTCCAAAACTACTGCAATAATTAGAGAATTCCATTTGAAAATAAGTTCTCCTGAAAATTCTAAGAAAATCAAAATTTACAACGAATTATCCTCTGAAATCATGAGGATCACAGTACGAAAATTTTTAATAATTAAAATTATTTTCTTTTTAATTGTTGAACTTATAATTTGAGTTATGGTTGTTCTTTAGAACAACTAGAACAATGTAGAACAGTATCCAAATTTTCCACATTTAAAAAAAGTGATGCTAAGTCAAAAAAAAATTTTGTGACTATAATTTCAGGTATGGATTTGTTCTTTTAAAACTATGTTTAGAACAATGTCGAACAGTATTAAAATTTTAGATTTTTGAGAAAAAGTGGTGCCAACTCAAAACGTGCTCTTTTAATTTGTGAGCCTAATTTGAGTAGGTAACCGAAAACCTATTAACTAAAATTTTTAGTCGATCTCAAATAGTTTTTGCAAAATATTTTATTTATATGCCCATTAAATTTTATGCAAAAAATACCGTTCTAAAGAAGTAACCTGGTAAGTATGAAATGGGTTGATCCTGCAAAAAAATCGGGTATGGTTTTTTTAAATCTTATTTTTGTCAAATTCAGTTCACAACCACGTATGAGCGTTTGAACTGGAAACCATAAGACTTAGGAAGCTTTATAATGAAACATTGTATGGAATGAATCTTTCTCTATTGACTGATGTAGTTTCGAATTTATATCTATTTCAATTCAGATGATATTTAATGTAAATCAAGAGCTTAAGCATTTTGACAGCCACACATGCGATCTTCGACTGATAATTTTTGGACTGGAAACCACAAGACTTAGGAGTTTTATATTAAAACATTGTATAGAATGAACCTTTCTCTATCGCCAGATGTAGCTTCGAATTTTTATCTGTTTCGATTCAAAAGATATTTAATGTGAAACAAGAGCGTAAACATTTTGACAGCCACACATGCAATCTTCGACTTCGATAATTTTTGGTCTGGAAATTACAAGTCTTAGGAGCATTATATTAACACATTGTATAGAATGAACCTTTCTCTATCGACAGATGTAGTTTCACATTTTTATCTATTTCGATTCAAAAGATATTTAATGTAAATTAAGAGAGTATTTGCCCTACAGAGCTAGGCTATGGTTCTCCGTGCATTTATGAGTAAAAGCATTTTATGTGTGACTATAGACTATTTAACAACAATTTTTTTAATTTTGAACCGCATACATATTTTATTGCCAAAAACATCAATGTATGCCCGCCATGTGTTAAAATTTTGTTTTGAAGCAATTAAATGCATATTTTGAAGAATATATTATCACAATATTAGGTTATTTTTTGAAAGTTTAGTTTCTTCAAAAACTCAAAATTTATTATACGAGGGCGTAGAATCATAATTTCTCGTTCCAGATTTTTTGTTTGAACGTTGTATGTTCTTTATTTTTATAGAAAATAGTTATTTTGCTACCGCTGTTTTATGCATTTCAACACCAGGACAAATGCCCTCTTAAGTGCTTAAGATTTTGACAGCCACACTTGCGATCTTCGACTTTGATAATTTTTGGACTGGAAATCACAATACTTAGGAGCTTTATATTAAAACATTGTATAGAATGAACCTTTCTCTATTGACTAATGTAGTTTCGAATTTTTATCTATTTCGATTGAGAAGATATTTAATGTAAATTAAGAGCTTAAGCATTTTGACAGCCACACATGCGATCTTCGACTTTGATCATTGTTGGACTGGAAACCACAAGACTTATGAGCTTTATATTGAAACGTTGTATAGAATGAACCTTTCTCTATTGACAGATGTAGTTTCGAATTTTTATCTGTTTCGGTTCAGAAGATATTTAATGTGAAACAAGAGCTTAAACATTTTGACAGCCACACATGCGATCTTCGACTTCGATAATTTTTGGTCTGGAAATTACAAGACTTAGGAGCATTATATTAACACATTGTATAGAATGAACCTTTCTCTATCGACAGATGTAGTTTCGAATTTTTATCTATTTCGATTCAAAAGATATTTAATGTAAATTAAGAGAGTATTTGCCTACAGAGCTAGGCTATGGTTCTCCGTGCATTTATAAGTAAAAGCATTTTATGTGTGACTATAGACTATTTAACAACAATTTTTTTAATCTTGAACCGCATACATATTTTATTGCCAAAAACATCAATGTATGCCCGCCATGTGTTAAAATTTTGTTTTGAAGCAATTAAATGCATATTTTAAAGAATATATTATCATGATATTAGGTTATTTTTTGAAAGTTTAGTTTCTTCAAAAACTCAAAATTTATTATACGAGGGGCGTAGAATCATAATTTCTCGTTCCAGATTTTTTTGTTTGAACGTTGTATGTTCTTTATTTTTATAGAAAATAGTTATTTTGCTACCGCTGTTTTATGCATTTCAACACCAGGGCAAATGCCTCTTAAGTGCTTAAGATTTTGACAGCCACATGCGATCTTCGACTTTGATAATTTTTGGACTGGAAATCACAATACTTAGGAGCTTTATATTAAAACATTGTATAGAATGAACCTTTCTCTATCGACAAATGTAGTTTCGAATTTTTATCTGTTTCGATATTTAATGTAAATCAAGAGCTTAAGCATTTTGACAGCCACACATGCGATCTTCGACTTTGATCATTGTTGGGCTGGAAACCACAAGACTTATGAGCTTCAGATTGAAACGTTGTATAGAATGCACCTTTCTCTATCAACAGATGTAGTTCCGAATTTTTATCTGTTTCGGTTCAGAAGATATTTAATGTGAAACAAGAGCTTAAACATTTTGACAGCCACACATGCGATCTTCGACTTTGATCATTTTGGACTGAAAACCACAAGATCTAGGAACTTTATATTGAAACATTGTATAAAACGAATCTTTCTCTTATTGACTGATGTAGTTTCGAATTTATATCTATTTCGATTCAGAAGATATTTAATGTAAAAGCAAGAGCTTAAACATTTTGACAGCCACACATGCGATCTTCGACTTTGATAATTTTTGGACTGAAACTTGAGTAAGTAAAAATGTCAAATTTTCCATTTTCGGTTTTACCCTCAGCAAACACATTTTAAGTTTTAAAAAATGTGTTTGTAAATATTGCCAAATTAATAAATCATATGTAATCATTTCAGCAGAATCTTTCCTTTCATAATCTGCTTGGTGTGTACCATTACTGGGATTTTCTGCGTCATACTGTGAAGGAATCCGTTTTAAAGCCGCATGTGTCCTAAGGTCAAAGAAATCATAACTGCTACGTACTGTGTTCCATTAATTCGGACTCAAATGTTATGATCAGTGTCAGAAGAACAAATTTTTGAAGTTGGGAACTCACTAAACGCAAAATTTAACCATGTACTTTAAAAACTTTCTAAAATACAACGCGTTTACTAAACTTTTCTACATTTAGATTACTTCTTTAAAATTGCTTTAGAAATTTAGGAATTTTAGAGTTGAAATATTATTTACTAACCCACCTCTTCGGCCAATGAAGGATTGAATCAACAAATCAAGACTCATAATCAATTCCAATTTGTTTGACAAAGAAAGTTTGTATCAGCCAAATCATTTTTTTTTTTTAAAAACGTCCTTGAAGGACTCGTGAATGTTCGATCATGGCAACGCTCGATGTCTCGAATTTTTTACCTCTGTTCCTAAACTAAAAATGTCCTAAAAGAACATGATTTTGGAACTGGGAAAAAGTCTGGCTATCAAGACTACGAACAGCAATTTTTCCAATGTAAATTTATTTGAGAAAATTATTTAGAAAGACAAAAAACTTATCAAAATCATCACTGAGCTGTAGAGTTATCTGACAACGGATCGATGAAATCGGAAATATTATAAACTGATGAGAGGTGTATCAAAAGGGTATTTACGAAGTCGTCAATGTGACAATAAGAAAAATGTCCTTTCTAAATTTCTAAATAAAAGACAAAAAACAACAAAATGAACATTCGAGAAAGATGATGGTGACAACGATTTTGTTTTTTGAAATAGTAGGGAAACCAAAAAATTTGAACAAAATTTGAGCACAATCTGACTAACGATGGAACTTATTATGCAAATACCTATGAAAATTAATAGTGAATGCTTCAAAATAGCAACGCTACATGTATAGTGTTTTTGACGTCAAAAGGCATTAAGACGTTAATCATCTAATTAGTCTAATCTCTGTTTCCAAAGTAAAGAATTTAAGACCATTTAAAAGAAAATAATATTGATGTAAAAAAAAGAAAAGCGCTTTTCAAAAACGCCGGTCAAAAGCGGATCTTTCAGGTGACCTTGAGGATTGGATTCCAGATCTGGGGTTTCTTCCGTTCTGTTGAATGGATTTCAATGGCTGTCCCAGGCGGCAGTTTGCTCACTTGAGCCTTTGTTCCCATCAATTTTTGGTGGTTGCTATGTATACAGGGTGGTTCACCAGGAACCGCTGCGATTGTTTATGGAAAAACTGTACATAGGAAAATTCTGAAAAATTGCGAACCAAAATCGATGCTGGTCATTCAACCAAAATATTTTTAAAATGGCAGCACTTCCGGTTTTACCGGAAGTATGTATCAACTTGCTTATTTTAAATAGAACACCCTATATATTACTACATTTTAGATTCTACGTCTAATTCTAGGCATATTTCATGTACAATGTCACATACCTCACCTCAATTGTTCCTGAGTTATTTAATGTTTTATGTCAAAATTTGCGTTTGCAGACCAAAAACTAATTTGAATTATCAACTATTCAAAAACATTTTTTACTTGGTTTGTGTATTTTTTTATGTTAAGCTGGGTCCGTTTGAACAGATTTGTGCAAAATTGTCCAAAAAAATAGTAGTTTTGATAATCGTCAAAGGTTAATTTTTTCAAATGGAAAATACCAATTTTATATTCGTGGTCTAAAATAAGAGTAGACGTAGAATCTAAAACTGTAGTAATATATAGGGTGTTCCATTTAAATATGTGAGTTGATACACACTCTGGTAAAACCGGAAGTTCTGCTCATCTATAAAATATTTTGGTTGAATGACCGGCTTCGACTTTGGTATGTTCGCAATTTTCAAAATTTTCCTACGTACAATTTTTTCATAAACAATCGCGGCGGTTCCCGGTGGACCACCTTGTATACCTTGCGACATGAGCAACGTATATGGTGCTGCTGAGAGAGGATCTCGTTAGTCCTTTGTTGATCTTCTTGGTTGGTATGAAAATAGTTTTGATGCAGTGTCTTTTTTAAATTGTGACTTTAGATATGGAAAATATGCATAGGCGTTAGAGGGTTGACTTTCGGATTCCGGTATTTCGATCTTTTGAGTTTCATTGATCTAGGCGACATTAGTTCAGCAGGTCGCGAAAGCCTAAACCAATTTGTCTAGAGTGTACAATGGTATTTATGAAGTTGTCAAGTTTGACGAGTAAGAAAAATAGCCCTTTTCAGTTTTTAAGGTACAGAAACAGTTACTCCGTCTCTGATTATATTTCTAAATAAAAGACAACAAAATGAACATTCGAGAAAAATAATGGGGACGATAATTTTGCTTACAAATTTTTTTTTAATAGTAAGAATACCTATAAATTTGAATTAAATTTGAGCAGAATCTGACTAACGATGGAACTTAATATTATGAAAAATTAATAGTACTAGTTCCTGCAATTGAAAGAAACAGACATAAAAGACAAAAATATTTAAAAAGATGTTTAATAAAAAGTTCTCCAGTATTTTTTTTTCATAATGGAATTACCTCCAATCAAGTGAATTTGAAAATTGCTAAAGTGCCCTTATCTCAGTAATAACCAAAAATATTATTTGAAAAAGTTTTTCATCATTAAAAAATACATCAAGATTTAAAGTCATGGCTATCTAGAAGAAATTTTAACCTTTTCCAATTCATTTAAAATGGTGGGTATAAGAAAAAAGATTTGCTTTAAATGATAATTAAACGATATCTTGTATACAACAGTTTATTTAAAAGAGCTTTTAATTTACAAATTGCCCAATTATTGTGCTAAGTATGGTCAACTTTTTTATTCATTAGGAAAAACTTCAAAATTTTTGGTGCAAAGTTCTTTTGATTTTTTGTTAACACCAAAAATTGCTCAAAAGAAGTCAGTATCTTAACAAGACTATCATTTTCAATAACATTGAGGCACTAAACATCAAAATTGAATTACATCTCATTATGATGTCCATCTCGCAACATGCACAGTTAAAATTTCTCTTAGATGGCCATGAGTTCAAATCTCGATGTTTTTTTTTTAATGAAGAACAACTTTTTTCAAATAAAATTTTTTGATATTTACTGAAATAAGGGCATTTTACTCTTGAGTCAAAATCAAATTTTCGAATGCACTTCGTATATTACGCGTCTTTGGCTACATTATGTTGGTGCATTTTTAGCCTTTAGAGGATGCACAAACTTTTATGAAGAATAACTTTTATCGAAAAACTAATAATAAAGAAGTTTCCCATTTGGTGCGGACTTTGGGGATGACGCTCTACATAATTTTAATTCCAAACCAAATTCATCACTAGATCTAGGGAGTTATACTCTTACGATTCATCAAGGGTTCATCGCATTGCACACAAAAACCAAAACTCCTAGGATCTAAGGAATGGAACTCTAAACCGCAGCCTCTATTTTGTTCCTAGGATCTAGTTATAGATTTGATGTTTAAGAATTAAACTTATTCACGTAATCGAAAACTCATTTTTAATCAAGTTATAAAGTGGCCGTAGGGTTTGAAACGCACTTTCAATTTGTGCAAAATAAAGAAAATCAACCCTTGATATTATGAATAAACAACACAACCAAGTAAGCTATTTTATATGATTGGGAAATATTAGAATTGGGAACCAACATGTTTTCATTGTATAATAAGGAAATAAAAATATGAGATAAATACTATATTTACAGCAAAAAAATTTTTTTGTTGCGCAGTTGGTACCGCTTGACTAAAGCTAATAAATGTATTTCTAGAGTACTTCAATAATATGATTATGTATTAATTTTTTATCAGTCCAATATTAACGGGTGTTCAAATAAAAACCAGGGCTGGGTAGGTCTTGGAATTTTCTTTGACATTTTTTTAATAAAGTAGTCAGCTGATACAAAGTTTAAATTAGAATATAATTTTTAGGTTACATTGATATCACGATTTATTAATGTTAAGTTCTACGCCACCGCACGCCTTATTTTGCTGCACTTTGTGTGCACTGTAAAAATTATCTATTCAATTTTCCACGGCCTACCCAGTCCAGTTTTTTATTTGAATACTCGTTATATTTCCATTCATGTTAATCGAAAAAGGGTCAGAAAAAAAACAAACACAACAAAGTTGACATACATTTAAATTCGCGTGTCTGTTACTTACAGTCACGAATAAAGGTTACTTCCGTCTTAAGTTTGTGAATATAATAAAGAAATAAAAGCTTAATCCCGAAAGTATGCTCACCATCATGCTTTAATGTATTTTGACTGCGAAACGTCCAACTTTATTGCGGCATAATTTTTAGTATTCGTATTAAACCAGATGTTTTGAGGTTTATATTCTCGAAGCAGCCGAAATAACGGAAACTTATTATAAATATGAAAAATATAACGAAACGGTAGAGTAATTTTGTATGCATTCGAATGGGTCACGACATCTTTATGTCTGGGCGAACGGTCCATATAAAGTGCGGTTCTTCAAAGCTAAAATTTGTATACCATAATAAACCTTGTGTTTATTGTAAGTCTGCCATACCCTGTCTTTATAAATAACTGTAAAATCGTTTTATGGCAACCAGGCGCCTTTTTACTAGAGCTACGCAGATAGTACAGCATCATTACAGTTAACGCTGTCTAAATAATCAGTGGTTTATCTTGTCATTTCAGTTTATTTAAATGGTTTAATAGCGGTCTGCTGCCTACCAATATTTTCATCGAACACATTCCATCCAAATTTAAAGACGAATAAATCACTGACCAAAAGTCTATCAATTACTGATTTCCCTTTTCTATGGACGGAGTGCATCACCTGGACGCATCATTAATCAGACAAAAGATGTACATTGTGTTCACATTTAATATCGCTATAATTTGTCATGTTTCCACTCGGGCACAGCAGTCGAGTTAACACCCTTGTCTTTACACAGTTACATCGCAACCCCTTCCGATACACATTATTCATATATCACGCAACCTAATTATTTTTAAAAAAACTGATAAAGTTCGATATCATATAGTTGCGGTTACAACGTAGTAACAGATCCGTTTTTGGTGGTTTTCCGTTTCCTTTCGAATTATAATTTTAAAAATAAACGTCACGATATAAAATGTTTCAATAATAACAACAACAAACAAAATTCGATCGATTTTCACAAGCATGTCGAACAAGATGATGAGGTATTCGGGGTGGTCCAAATGTTTTACTTGGGTGTAACAAGCAAAAGTAATGCGTCAGTTTGTGTTAATAACGCCTCGTTGAGTTTGGGCATTCGATACGCAACGTTATACTTATAAAGGTGTTGTTTTCCGTATATCTATTTCATCCATCTGTTTGGAAATATAATGTGTTTCGAACTATGGTGTCAATAGGTTGCGACTAATTATAGAGTCGAACAAGAATGTTTTTGGTTTCGTTTTGTAATCACTGATTTAACACTCGAATGACTTCCTTTTGTTCGCGGTAGATTAGAAGTAAGAACAGTTCAGTCATAAGGGTTTCAGGGCAACTTTCTTGTACGAAGGGAAAAATAAGATGATTTGTTGAGATTGGCGTAAGTACAAAAAAAAATAATAACCCTGACGCAAACAAAACAATTAAGAAAAGAGCAAAACGGAAATGCATTTAACCCTGCCCACTTACTTTAAAATTTGTTTCGGATGCAACAAGAAAGCATCCCCCCAAATCGTGTCATCAAAGAACATCTTCGACAGCTGTTACACATCTCGAAACTAATAAAGGAAAACAGCACGAGTCAATAGTTTCTAACAATCTAGAAAACGATTCAACATGAAAGATGTAGATGTTAGTATTACAGTTTAAATAGTAGCACCCTCGAAAATGATTAATAGTCAAATGTTTTCTTAGGATTCTCGACAATGTTATTTCTAAATATTGATTTTAACGAGGCACACAAAAAATAATGCTTCGTTGAATTTTAATGAAGAGATTTTTACGGTTTTTACATTTGTTGAACGAAAATATGTATAAACATATATAAGCTACCTACCGCGTCGAAATTTCAAGCTGTTTTTTTTATTTCGAAAACAAAGAGAGTCGTGTGCCTTCTGTTTGATGAAAAAAAAAATAAAGCTCACAAAGAAGTTCCCCTTGTTTTAATGAACAAAGCTTGTTAATTGACATTAAAATTCGTCTTGATAACGGGTGCAGTGCTAACTAGCACGCGTTCTTATTGTGGGAGTAAAAAGCAAGCCAAAGCTCGCTCATTGTCTATTAATGACATAATAGGTGTTTTGTTGTTTTATGTACTAATTGGAGAAGTCGTGTTGCGTTAAAAATTTCTTTTTTATTAAACTGACAGGCGTTCGCAATAGGGATTCGTAAACGAAGAAGAATTTTTTTTCCAAAATACTTTCGAAAACCCAAAGTGTGATGATTAATTTAAAAAATATATCAATATCAAATGTTATTAAAATTGTATCGGTAGTCTTTAAGATAAAGTGTCTACTGTAAATAAGACTAAAAAATAGTTCAAGTAAAAGCTGTAGAAAATGTAATTTACAACATCCCTTAAACTTTTTTTAAATTTTGACTCGGCACAATCATCTGTCTAACTAAAATTGTACATAAAAACTTTAAATACTGAGAGATAGATGGTCGGTTTCTAACCCAAAAAAAAGAGTTCTTGATACTGAAACCTAAAAAATAGATTCCAAGTTTGTACAAAAGGAATACAAATAAACAGTTAAAATAAAACTTCTAATATAGTTGGAAAATTTTTATAATCCTAAGCCAATAAACAAAATTTTGTGGCAAATATTTAATAACAAAGTTAAGCCAAAAGACACAAAACCGTCTGTAACATTTAGTGCAATATACGTTAGACCGAGTCAAAATGCTAAGTAAATAAAACTTCATTTTCTTGAAATATTCAATTTTGACATGTTCCTTAAAATTAGTATTAATAAAGTGTCTTGATAGTAACCTTTAACAAAGTAATTTATTAGAAAAAAAAATTTGCATCTAAAATTTTAAACAAAAGTACAAGAAAAAAGTTCAATTGTGCAAATTATTCAGGGAAGTATGAAGATGATTTTCACACCGCTTTTCGGAAATTTTCTTTGAAATCAATGTAAATAACGATTCTTGCAAGTAAACCAAAGTAATTTATTGAGAAATAATTTTCACATTTTCTAAAACAAATTGTAGAAAACCCTAATATTACAAAATCCACTTAAAAGTATGTAGAGTTTCCACAACGCTTTTCTGAAATTTTCAGTTTGCGTAATGTTTGATGAAAGTAACTTTTATTGAGGTTCAATTTTTTATTAAAATACTAAACCATGAATTTTATCAAAAGAATTTATTAAGAAAAAGTCTTGAAATATTTTTTGACATTTGGTAATTTTTTGGGAAAGTAACTTTAATCAAAGAGCTTTTATTGAGGAATAAAGTTTCTTATCAAAAACTATAGAAAAACCCAAATATTTTTGGAAAATTACCTGAAATTTCAAACAAACCTTCAAAAACCGTCAAAAATTGTATAAACCCCAATTCAAAATTTAAAAAAAAAGTTTAAAGAAACCTTGCCAATAAACCATGGATTTTATTAAAAGCGAATTTATTAAGAAAAGGTCTTAAAATTTTGTTTGGCATTTGGTAATTTTTTGGGAAAGTAACTTTAATCAAAAGCCTTTTATTGAAAAATAAAGTTCATATTTTTATCAAAACTATAAAATAACCCGAATATTTTTGAAAAATTATCTGAAATTTCAAACAAACCTTCAAACCCGTCAAAATGCTATAAACCCCAATTCAAAATTTAAAAAGTTTAAATAAACCTTGCCAATAAACCATGGATTTTATTAAAAGAATTTATTAAGAAAAGGTCTTAAATTTTTTTGGCATTTGGTAATTTTTGGGAAAGTAACTTTAATCAAAAGGCTTTTATTAAAAAATAAAGTTCATATTTTTATCAAAACTATAAAATAACCCGAATATTTTGAAAATTATCTGAAATTTCAAACAAACCTTCAAAAACCGTCAAAAATGGTATAAACCCCGATTCAAAATTTAAATAAAAAGTTTACAGAATCCTTGCCAATAAACCTTGGATTTTATCAAAAGAATTTATTAAGAATGGTCTTGAAATTTTTTTTGACATTTGGTTATTTGTTTGGGAAAGAACTTTAACTTTAAACAAAATTCAAAATTTTATCAAAACTATAGACAAACCCAAATATTATTGGAAAATTATCTGAAATTTCAAACAAACCTTCAAAACCGTCAAAATGGTATAAACCCCAATTCAAAATTTTAAAAAAGTTTACAGAAACCTTGCCAATAAACCATGGATTTTATGAACAGAATTTATCAAGAAAGTTCTTGAAATTTTTTTGACATTTGGTAACTTTTTGGGAAAGTAACTTTAATCAAGGGAAAGCTTGTCAGAGGATGCAAAGTTTAGGTTAGAATTGATGAGTTCTATAATCAAACTCAGTTCTTTTTGAAAATTGGCTGATCGGCCCTTTTTCCTTTTGTACAAAAACCAAACAAAACATTCAGTTCTAGGTTATTTATTATGTCAAATTTTAAGCCAGAAACTTCCACCCTTCCATGCGTTATTTTGCTGTATTATTTGTATACATTGTAAAAAAAATTAAATTTTCATGGCATATCCAGCTTAGTTTTGTATTTATTTGAACAATTGTTACATTATTTTAAAGTATGTCAACAATTTCCAGATACCCAACGGTTTTCTGGAATTATCTTTCAAATCAATGTAAGTACAAATAAAATTTTTGCCAAGAACAAGAAAAGACGTCTGAACCCATTATGGAAGGTGCGAATGTTTAGAAAGAACACTCAAGTTTAGGTGGATGCGACGTTTACATTTAACGTGGATGCTTCTTCTAGGCCAGTGACCAGATTAAGAAGAAGCACCCCATAAGGAAGCAACAAACAAAATTTTGTGTAAAATATTTAGTAACGATATTAAGACAAGAAACAATTTGATAGAGTCAAAACGCATAAAAAAAGTTTCCAACGTTTGGTTCACCTTGACTTAAAAGTCATCATTAAGGTCAGGATAAAACTTGAACTCATTAAACAAAAGTTTGGGGAGATTTAGTGCAATATACGTTAAACCCAGTCAAAATGATAAGTAAATAAAATTTTCCAAACATTTCAGTCATTTTCTTGAAATATTTATCAAACTGAAGATAAAATTAAATAAAAAAATAATTAAAACCAAATAATTCCAATGACTGCCAAAGCTGCGACAAGTTTACAAAAAATTTACAAGCTTTCACAACAATTTCCACAAAGCTTTTTGACATTTTCAAGTTTTCTAGTAACCCTAAAGAATTTATTGGAAAACATTTTTGCATTTTCTATAACAAACTACCTACGCAAAAAAATCGTGTTTTCAAATTTTAAACAAGAGTACAAGAAAAAGTTCAATTTTGCAAATTGTTCGGGGATATATAAAGGTAATTTCCACACAGCCTTTCAGAAATTTTCTTTGAAATCAATATAAATAACGATTCTTGCAAATAAACCAAACTAATTATTGAGAAAGAAATTTCAGATTTTCTCAAATAAATTATAGAGAAACCCATACGTTTTTGGAAAAAGTTTGGAAAATTTTACAAAATCTACTTGAAAGTATGTAAAGAGTTTCCACAACGCTTTTCTTAAATTTTCCGTTTCCTGAAAGTACCTTTTACCAAAAGAATTATTTGGGAAAGAAGGAAAAAAAAACGTTTACAGAAAGTTTGGCAGTAAACCGCAAATTTTATGAAAACTTTAGTTCACATTTTCTATAAAAGTCCGTATATTCGGAAAATCTCTACCAAAAACTATAAAATACGCAAAAATCGTATTCTCAAATTTTAAAAAGATTTTCAGAAAAAAAATTTCAATTTTACAAATTGAAGAAGATAATTTCCACAGGTATTTTCACAACACTTTTTGGAATTGAATCCATTATAATTAAACTTTTTCGGTACCAAAAGAACTTATTGAGAAAGAAACAAAGTATAGGAAAACCAAATATTTTTGAAAACCTTTGAAAAAATCAGAAGCTGCCAAAAACAATTGAAAAACGTGAACCAGGTGTTTTCGAATTTTAAGCAAATGGTGTTGAAATACAAAACTGAACTGAGTAGGTCTTGGAATTTTTTTTGATGTTTGATATTTTTTTAACAAAGTAATCAGCTGATGTTTAGGTTATAATTTTTTTCAACCAAATCAGTTCGTTTTAGAAATGGCTGATCGACCATTTTCCATTGTGTGCCAAACCAAATGAAACATTTAGTTATGTTCATTTTAAGGTTATTTATGATGTCAAGTTTTAAGGCCGAGTTCCACGCCATCACGCGTTAATTTACTGTAATATTTGTGTGTTCGCATTTTCTAGAGAAACCAGAATGTTTTGAGGAAATGTTTAGAAAATCTAAAAAAACTGTAACAAATTAAACGAAATATCGCGTTTTCGAAGTTTAAACAAAAGAAAATTCAATTTTTATGCTGAAATATCTGCATAATATCCATAAATTATTACTATTATTATTATTTAATTAGTATAGAAGACGTTTCTTGTTAGTAACCTTAATAAGAAAAAATGTGGCATTTTTAGAACAAATTATAAAAACCAGCATGTTTTCCGCTGTCTGACAGCTACGTTTTAGTATAATATCAAATTATATTGGTATAAAATTTTCTTTCTCACGACCATGAATTGAAGTCCGGATTTTTTGGTCGCATATTTTTTGAGAAACTTCTATTTTAAAAATTTAGAATTCAAATTTCTGGAAATAATTCATGTTCTAGGGATGTTATAAGTGAAAAAAACTTCAGCTGAATGTGAACCTTGAGTTTTATCAAAATAATTCAGTGAAAAGAAATTTTCGATTTTTTTTATGATCTATACATATGGATCCATTGAAATGTTTTTGAAAATTGTGAACAATCTGGAAAACTGTCAAAATGCCCGAAAACTGTAATCAAAAGACGCAAACTATATTTGAAGTATGTAGACATTGTAGACAAACGTTTTTCGAGAATTTTCTTAAATATAAGTAATGAGTTCTGCAGTTCTTTTTCAAAAGAATTGAGAAATAATACTGTTATTTTCTACTGCAAAGTAAAAAAAACCCGTGCGTTTTTGGAAACTTTTCAAAAAATCCCAAATGAATTATTTATTTAATTAATTAGACTCTTCCAGAACGCTTTTTTTTAAAAACCCAAACTTTTTGGAATTTTCCTTTGCGTTTCATCAAAAACTCATTAAAAAAATGAAACACGCGTTCTCAAAATTTAAACAAAATACTAAGAAGTAACTAAAATTATGAAAATGAGAAACAATGTTACCAAGCTTAATCAGAGCCTGCTCCAATTCAATTTTTTTGTCTCTCTCGAGCATGGATTACAGTCCGAGAATTTTTTCTTAGTCGCATATTTTTTAACTGTTTAACCTTGAAAAAACTTCCGAAATAATTCATGAAAAGGAGTTTTCGCGTTTATGCATATCTATCTATCGATATAGATCAATCTAAATATGTTTTGAAAATTGTAGAAAATCTGAAAAAACTGTCAAAATGACCAAAAACTATAATAAACAAATAAAATCGCGTTCTCGAACTATATTTTGAAAATTGTAGATCATTTCCAGATACCCAATAGTTTTCAGAAACTTTCCTTCAAATGAATATACAGTGCGTTTCTAAATATAGAGGCTACTTTTACAATTTTCAAAACAGATGTCGTTGTTTGGTAAGAATTCACTGGATTTCTTGCACAATATGGCAACGTAATTAATTCAAAAACAAGTCCCTATGAAACTTCATTTACATTTTAGATACAAGAAATAGCAGCGTTGCCACGTGCTAATCTGCGGCACCTGTGACGCCATCTATTGAGTCTAATAGAAAAAGTAGCCCCCATTTTCAGAAACGCACTGTAAGAAGGATAAATAAAATTTTTGATAGGAATGTTAAATGACGTCTGAACCCCTTATGGAAGGTGTGAATGTTCAGAGAGAAAAATCGGTAAATGCGACGTTTTGTACTCTAATGTGGATGCTTCTTCTAGGCCAATGATTAAGAAGAAGCACCCACGTAAGGGGTGAGAAACGTCGCATTCACGGATGTTTCTTTGTGAACATTCGCACCTTCCATAAGGGGTCCTTCATCTGACGAAAGGGAAATCGATTTACACCATACTTATAAGTATAGGGTTTCATGCAAAAGAATAAAAAAAAATATTCCCATTTTCTACTACAAACTATAGATGTACCGCATAATTTTGGAATCAAAAATAAACCTTTGTATCTATTTTATCAAAAGAATTGATTGAGAAAAAAATGTTCGGAAAAATTAAAAATCATTAAGAACGAAAAACTCGTTTAAAAGTAAGATATTCAATTGAATATTAACATTGCGTTTTATCAAAAGAATTCATTAACAAAAAAATGTCAAGTATTTGCATATCGAATTGTAGAGCAACCTGAATGTTGATGTTTTATAAACTATACTAGGTAGTAATGAGTGTTTAAATAAAAAAACTGGAGTGAGCAGGCCGTGGAATTGAATTGATTTAATTTTTTTGCAGTGTAGACCAAAATGACGCATGGTGGCGTGAACTAAAACGTGACATAAATATAACCTAAAAATTGACAGAAATAAAAATTTTCTTAGATACCTTTAATTTTAACCTAAATTTTGTATCAGCTGACTTTATTATTATTAAAAAAATTAACAAATGTCAATTTTTAACTTTTTCAAAAGAATCGAGAAAGCTACTACAGAGAAACCCGCATGTTATTGGATATTTCTCAAAAAAATTTAAAGTAACTGTCAAAAATAAGAAGACAAAATTTACAAAAAAAATGTTTAAACTCTACTTGAAAGAACGTAGACTATTTCCACGACGCTTTTTCTTGAATTTTCCTTGAAATCAGTATAATAAACTTATCTCTTCAATTGTACAGAAACCAAATGTCTTTCTAATTTTAAACAAAAGGTGTAAAAAAACACCAAACATTTTGGAAACGCGATCTCAAAATTTAAACAAAATACCAAGCTTAATAACCAGAGCCTGCTTTAGTTAATTTTTTTTCTGAAACTCCTTGTACTTTTCATATGGAAAAAAATACATTCTTCTCGACGTTTATAATCAATTTAATTAATGAAGACTGGTTCTGAAAATGACAAGCTAATTTTAAATAATGGTTCTGCTAAAGTTTGAGATGCTTTCAAAACTACAATTTTATACGAGTTTTAAAAAGTTAAAGGCGATGAAATAAAATTAAAGAAAAAAGATATTAAAAAATATATTTTGAAAAAATAGATAAATTATGTGCATTCTATTGCATTCCATAAAAATTGGGGGTCATTTTTGATTGAAAAAACAGATTAATAAAAAGAAAACAACGAAATTGAAAAACAAATGGCAAATCACACTAAATCAAACACAAAAATCGAAAAAAAACACGGACAATTACCTATGATTATAGGGAACTTAGAGGAGACGTTGAAGAAATGTGACATGAACTCAAAAACAAAATTATAAAATTAAGAGAAGAAGTGGAGGAAGAGAGGAAAATGTTGCAAGGGCGAATTTTAGAAATCGAAGCAAATTTAAAGTAGAAAGGCAATGAAGATTAAAATATTACTGGAGATTGAGACACAAATAGATGTAAAAGGCAAGCTAGATGATGCATCACACATAGGTGAGAGTGGGGGACATTTAAGGAAAAACTAATGGTTTTGAAAATAAATACAAATTAGGATGGGAATTTATTAAAACAAATCTACGAAAAAGAAAAGACCAAATTAAACAGAAAGAACAGAAAAACGAAAAAGAGGGTTTGATAAAATAGGCTACATAAAATGTAACAGAAATGGAAAAGCAAAGAAAGGGTAACTAATAACAAAAACAGAGAAAATGATAAATAATAATAATAAGTATTCAATGCAAAATCGAAAGAAAAATATGAAAAAAATTAACAATTGGTGGAAGAATTTGAAAAATTTTAAATATAAAAAAGAGAAAAGTGAAAATGACTAGGAAAAAAAGAAATAACAATATATATCAAAAAATAATAAGATAACAAATCATTAGTAATGATTATAGATCGAATAAAAGTGATATCAATGAAAATAAAGACACATTTTAAATAAAAAAGAATATATTATAGAGATAAGAAGTATGAGAAAGCAAAGAGGAAAATGATGAAAAAAAGTAACAACGATATATTAATATAAAGTGAAAAAGAAACAAGAACAGCCGAAGATAACAAAATACTACCAAATCAGTGGTGGTTATTATAGACCTAATACAGATGACATGAAAGAAAATAAAAACAAACTTTAGAATAGTCAGACATAGAAATAAAAAAAACAAACATAAATTTATAAAAGAAATAAGAAGTAGGTATTGAAGAAACGAATTGACTACAAACTAATAGAAATAAAAAATAGAGAAACTAGGGATCGAATATGAAGAAATATGCGAGAAAGGAACGGAAATAAATTGAAGGAAACCGAGGCAGACAAATGAGATTAAGAAAGGTTTTCTATTTTACACACGAATACAGTAAATTAAATCAATTTTTTTTAAATATTATAACTTCTTTTATATTTTCATAAGTGACAGCTGACGTACTGACCTGGAAACTTTTTAAAAAACACTCTTGATTATTTTGAAAGCAAACGCAACTTCACCTTGTAAAATACACTTACCTCGCTTAAGTTGTAAAAACTATTATCCTTGCCAAATTTAATTTAACTAAAAAAATTCATTCAACTTCTTTCGGCTTTAAATTTACTTACAGATTTTCATGGGTTAAATTAATTCGTGACGGCGCGGCGGCGGCAAACGCACTGAGAAACAGTTAAATGTAAACTAATCTTGAGACGCAAGGTTTCACAATTTTATTATCCGGTTTTTACCTAAATACAAATTACAGTTAGGGTGAATCATAAAAGTACCTGTTAGAACTCGTCAATTTAAATTCAATTCGCAGAAATAATAAAATTTTTAATACGCTTAATTGAGAAATAAGCGCATTAATGCGATAACTTCAAACTAATTTTCGTAAATGTTAACCTACAAACAGACAGACGAAAGTCAGAAAATTACTCGAACATAACAAAGACTTTCAAAAGCTTTAGTCCCTAAGTTTTAATTTATGTCCCGAGGCAGGGCTTTTGTCGCCAGTTGTACAGCGAGAACAGACCAATTTATTTTTAAAGCGGCTGTAAATCTTCCTCTACCATTGTTCTAAGACAAGATTTGAACCCCGAGACCCGTGCTGGACTAAGAATCTAAAAGATTAGCACATAGAAACGGTTGCATTACATTTTAAGCTCTTCTCTCTTAAGTTACTCTTGTTTCTTTGTATTGATAAATAGCTCTTTTTCGTGTTAGAGTAAATAACTAGAATTTTATCACCGGAAGCTGAACGTTGCTCTATTTATCAGGATGTAATTTTGCACAATATCCAAAAAGTCTTTGTGTTCGTATAAAAGTCATTTGTTGAACTAATAGCCGTATAGTTAGGCGACACTATGTCAGTATTGCTTGGGGAGAATAAATGGCGTTTGTTGTACTAATCATTCGTGTTGCACAAATTTCGTAATGAAATGACCCTAAAATAAAAAAAATTAATGATAGGTTGTAGGTAAGGTAGAATAGAATCTTTGCATGCTCGAGCGGTTATTATAAAGGGTTAATTACTCGAACACAAAAGGACGTGTGCTTGTCGGTGAAACAAAATAAAGAAGCGGACCAAGAAATAGCCCCAGATGGTGTTCGCGTGGCAGACGCCTCATATTATACACGCAAACGTATCAACTTTGTTAGAAGAATTTAATTACGTTAAGTAAATAAGTACCTCGTTATTTCGTCCGTCTTCAAATCAAACGGTAGCCCGAAGAAATATCTTTTTTTATATCGTTAGTATCTTGAAAATGATGTTTCTTTGTTGTTATTCTTAGAACCATCAAATTGAAGGAAAGAACAAAAATGCACCCAGAGAAAAATTTAGAAGCATTAATAAGGTCAGAGTGAACAGTATACGGAACAAAAAAAGTACCGGTTCGACTTACTTTTAAGACCCAAACACTTCTTCTTCTTCTTAGGGATATGTAGAAATCCTCGTCAAAGTTCAAAATCGTGTAGAATACTTCAGAACAACAAACAACTGCTCTCCTTCTCAATAAAGAAAAAATCAGTACCTATTTCTTTCACCTGGGGTGAAGATATCCAAATGAAGAGGCAAACTATAGTGGATATCTTCTCACATTTCTTACAAATTTTATGAACCATATAATGTTTTAGGACATAAAAACAATTTCTTATCTCAAGAAAGATTTCAGCTTCTTGGCCTTCAAAGAATAAGAATAAATTTATGGAGACCAGAAAAGAAGATTATTTTGAATTATTATTAATTATTGTGAGCAGCAGTTTTTTGAAATCATTAATAATATTGTGACAATTTTGCTCAAACAATATTGATAAAAACTATTGCCCCACAAATCAACATTTTAGAAATCTTTTGATTTTGATAACGATAAATCCTGTTCAGTGTCCCCCTATTTAAACATGTCATGCTGAATATACATATACACGAGATCAACGTCTACCCACACCTTCACTCTTTTCCATATTTTATATTTTTTGATACACTTTCAGTTTTACACAAGTCAGGGTCACCGAAAAATACTATAAATACTATTACTAAATTTCATACTAAATAAAAAAAATACTCAATAATAATTAATCTCTAACTTCCGTAATTCCTCAGTCAAAGACCTTATAGTAGAAATGTTCAAAATACATTTTGTTTATTTTATGACTATATTTCTAGAATTGTTTAACCTTCTTTCAAATTAATATCATTTTAAAATTCTGAACTTTAATTTTGGTATAGATTATTATTTTATTTGAATTATGTACATAATTTTAATTCTTAAAATAAAGTACATTGTACTTCTCTTATGTACATTATTTTAATTCTTTAAAAAAATTATTGAATTTCCGTTATGTATTTAATTTTAATCTGCATTGAAAATGTGTTGTGCATTCATTATGAACACAATTTTAATTCCGAATTCACTAAATTTTTGGGAGTTTACTTTACTAAGCCTTTCATTTTTGTACATTATTACATTTAAATAATGTACACAATTTAAATTCATTAAATAAAATAGATTTGAAATTCTGTTCAGTATTTAAAAATTAAATGAAAATGTGTCCAGCATTTATTATGTATGTACTTTTTAATTCCGAATTAAATTTATTACAAAATTCTCGCCTTTCATTTTTATACACATTATTATTATTTAATTCAAATAATGTACAATATTTTATTTCCATAAATAAAAATGATTTGAACTTTATTATATTCATAATTTTCAATCTAGAATGAAAATTTATTTTATATACTTTAATTCGAATTAAATTTATTACTAGATTATAAAGAATTTTAATGAAAATGTTTCCAGCATTTATTATGTACGTACTTTTAATTCCGAATTAAATTTATTACAAAATTCTCGCCTTTCATTTCTATACACATTATTATTATTTAATTTAAATAATGTACACAATTTTAATTCCATAAATAAAAATGATTTGAACTTTAATTATATTCATAATTTTAAATCTTGAATGAAAATTTATTTTATATACTTTTAATTCCGAATTAAATTTATTACTAGATTATAAAGAGTTTTACGTGTTTCTACAACTTTCATTTCGGTACACATTATGAATTTCATTTAAATAATGTAACAATTTTAATTCCTTTAATAAAAATAATTTCAACTTCTATTATGTTCATAATTTTGAATCTTAAATAAAAATGTGTTGAATATACTTTTAATTTCGAATTAAATTTATTACTAGATTATAAAGAATTTTAATGAAAATGTGTCCAGCATTTATTATGTACGTACTTTTAATTCCGAATTAAATTTATTACAAAATTCTCGCCTTTCATTTCTATACACATTATTATTATTTAATTTAAAATAATGTACACAATTTTAATTCCATAAATAAAAATGATTTGAACTTTAATTATATTCATAATTTTAAATCTTGAATGAAAATTTATTTTATATACTTTTAATTCCAAATTAAATTTATTACTAGATTATAAAGAGTTTTACGTTTCTACAACTTTCATTTCGGTACACATTATGAATTTCATTTAAATAATGTACACAATTTTAATTCCTTTAATAAAAATAATTTCAACTTCTATTATGTTCATAATTTTGAATCTTAAATAAAAATGTGTTGAATATACTTTTAATTTCGAATTAAATTTATTACTAGATTATAAAGAATTTTAATGAAAATGTGTCCAGCATTTATTATGTATGTACTTTTAATTCCGAATTAAATTTATTACAAAATTCTCGCCTTTCATTTTTATACACATTATTATTATTTAATTTAAATAATGTACACAATTTTAATTCCATAAATAAAATGATTTGAACTTTAATTATATTCATAATTTTAAATCTTGAATGAAAATTTATTTTATATACTTTAATTCCGAATTAAATTTATTACTAGATTATAAAGAGTTTTACGTTTCTACAACTTTCATTTCGGTACACATTATGAATTTCATTTAAATAATGTACACAATTTTAATTCCTTTAATAAAAATAATTTCAACTTCTATTATATTCATAATTTTAAATCTTAAATAAAAATGTGTTGAATATACTTTTAATTTCGAATTAAATTTATTACTAGATTATAAAGAATTTTAATGAAAATGTGTCCAGCATTTATTATGTATGTACTTTTAATTCCGAATTAAATTTATTACAAAATTCTCGCCTTTCATTTTTATACACATGATTATTATTTAATTTAAATAATGTACACAATTTTAATTCCGTAAATAAAAATGATTTAAACTTCTATTATATTCATAATTTTAAATCTTGAATGAAAATTTATTTTATATACTTTTAATTCCAAATTAAATTTATTACTAGATTATAAAGATTTTTACGTTTCTACAATTTTCATTTTGGTACACATTATAATTTTCATTTAAATAATGTACACAATTTTAATTCGTTTAATAGTATTATGTTCATAATTTTAAATTTTGAATGAAAATACATACTTTCAATTCCAAATCTAGGGAGTTTTACTTTTCTTATAGTACACCGTTATGTATACACAAAAACAAAAACTTTGTACATTCTATCATTTTACGTTAAGAATTAAATTTACTTATTTATTTATTTTCCCAACAAAATTCCATTTTACAGAGAAAAACTTATACTATATCTATTACACATTTATAAAAGTAATCATTATGATCATAGAAATTCAATTCATTTTCATTTCTAGAATTAAAATTATGATTATAATTGAAGTACAAACCATTTTTATTCAAGAATTAAAATTAGGTAGAAAATAAAAGTTTTAATAAAGTAATTAAAATTATGTAAATTCAGCTTAAATTTATCTTCAAACAATTTTTGTAAATCAAAAAATTAACCATGACGATGACTGAACATTAAATTATGTAGATATGTAATACTAAATAAGTACTATAACTCAAATAAAATAATAATATTTTTCCATTAGATGTACCTAGTAGAATTTTACTCATTATTTCAAAAAAATAACGTAATTTTATGAACTCTTAATTTGTTTAAATTAAAATTGAAACAATTAAAATTATATATATTTTTTTAAATATTTAATAATATTTTCATTATGTTCATAATTTTAATTCTTGAAATAAAAATAAATTGATTAAAAGATTAAAAGGGTATGGTACTAAAGGAATTAATTATTAAATAAGTGCACTTTACAATCTTATTAAAAAATAAATTGAATTTCCATGATGTACTACATTTTAATTCTTAACATGAAAATGACGCCAATACATTTATTATTAGAATCTAGGGAATTTTGGTTTTAAAATTTTAATTCTTCAATTACAATGAGTTTCATATCCACTATGTTCATAAATTTACTTCTTTCAAAAAAATGAAACGTCACATAACGAACACCGTAAGATATTTGTTTGTGAAAAAGTAAAAGCCTGTAGAATCTAGAAATAAATTTACTCGGAATTAAAATTATGTAATAATTGAAATTAATAATTTATACAAAACAAAAGATCCTAAAGTTTTCTGTTTCCACTTTGTTTCCTAAATATCACAAAAACTTAAAATAGAAATATTATTTCGAAATTTATTTTTTAATGTATAAGATTTCAGCATCTAAATTCTTTTGTTTTTAATTTAATTAATTTTATTTTCCACATTAAATCCTAAAAGGTGTGCCATAGATTAGTGATAAATTTTGAGAAAAATGCATGAAGTTGTGTAAGAACCAATCAAAATTTAGTAGGTATTTAATTTGATTACCATAACAACACAAAAAAAATCGGAAAATTTTTTGACAACTTACTCGTTAACTAAAATTACCACACGGAAATTTTTTTCTCTCGTAACGTGTAACAACTAATTAATTTACGTTTTTGACAATCACTCGAAAAAAAAAAAACGGAAACAATCAACACACTCCAAAAAAACAGAAACACGAGTTTTAAATTTTTTTGGATATAACAGAATAGAAAATAGTTCGCAAAACAAATTCTTCGAAACTTCAATGCTTTAATATTCATTTTTCGCGTTCTGGTACGAATTTCCTTCTTTTTTTAACAAAGATGATAACTATACTAAGAGTCACCAACCTACGGAGTTCTACAATCATGTGCACTGTTCACGGCTGCTTTGCTATTGGCTGGTCACTATTTCAAGGACAAGAAAAGATTGCTTTGCACCACACTAAACATGTATCATTTTTTTTCTATTACCGTGGTCATTGGTTTTGTAATAATATTATTCAAAATGTTATAGCTATTTTGCTTTATGAATCTTACTATACAATTTATTTCATAGAATTTTTAAGTGTATTTTATAGGAAAATTTCAAGTAATTCAGTAGTTTCCTGCAAATTTTTTAAAGTAGACCCCTACACCCTTAAAACTTTTATTGTTTCCAGACACGTAAAAACTTCTTCAAATTTTAATGTATTTAAATAAAATGTGTATAAGTTAAATGCGCGTCTATAACATCTCGCTTTTGATAACGATAACTTCAAATGCTTAACACTCGTGTCGATAACAAGCCCAGTATTTCTGTACAGTAGCATACACGCAACGAAAGAACACCTGATGCGCATTTGGCTCATATTATGAGCTCATCAGAGGTGTATACTTAACAATAATATTTCCATGATTTTCATTTTCGTCTTTGAACGATGTGTTTTAATGCGGAGGAGTAATCATGATGAAATGTCACAAAAAAAGTCAAAAGCAAGCATGGTTGCTGTAAACAATGTTTTAATTCTCTTGGAAACGACAATAATAGATATAAACAACAACCACCACCTTTCTAAAACGAGGAAAGATGATTCAGTGTTATTACACCTCCACCATCTTAAAGGATTATATCAAAAGGAAACCAAAATCGCCAAATAATTACCATTCCTAACCTGATCAAACGATTGCCTAATTTCAGACTCTTGGATTGTTTGTAGCTGCTCTCGCACATTTAAGCTTCTTTCAGAGTTAACAGGAATTTTGTTATCTTAAACACCAAACATAGATACTAACCAAGAAAAACTAATCTACACAAAAAGCAACTATTAATTCAATAACTTCCAACTCAAGACATAGCCAAGGTACGGTTGAACTACAATCTGAATTAATAAAATGTATCATTTGCATCGCCACACAAACAAGGAATGTGTTTCAAAATGAAGAGCAAAAATAGCAATCATCACACAGAATGTACAAGGAACTAAAACTAAACAAACCAAAAAGTACTCAAAAATCCAAGAAACCTTCTGGGGAAAAATAAGCCAAAAGTGCAATTTACGCCATTAATCGGCAATTAATTAGTGGCGTAACCAAGGCCAAAAATCAATTTTATATATAAATAAGATTCATTAGAAACGTATTATCAAAAATTTATGATCAATCAAGGTAACTATGAAAGAAAAATATGACATTGGCGGTGATGCTGATATGTGTTAAGAAAATATTGATAGATGGTGTCACCCTAGAGCGGCTATTAATGAAGGCGGATACTATATTTAAAAGCGCCAAAGCATGGTATAGTGTAGTGGTAATTTGTACATTAATGGACACTGATAATGGACATAATCAGGTAGACACGAAGGATCGTGGTCAATTTTTAGAGTTAATTAAAATGATTCAAATTGACTTCCATTTTTAGTATTCCTGACTTATCTGTCAAATATTCTTTTTAAAAATGAAAAAAAATCAAAATCAGGGGAGACATGATGAATTCTTCACAGTTTACTAATTTAAAGTTTTTTACTAAAATTATTTATTTTCAAAATAGTGTAACACAAAAAAACAAAAAATTAATGTCGAAAATTGAATAACATTTTGGAAGAAAAAACTTCTTCAAATTTTAATGTATTTAAATAAAATGTGTATAAGTTAAATGCGCGTCTTACGACATCTCGCTTTTGGTAACGATAACTTCAAATGATTTACACTCGTGTCGATAACAAGCCAAGTATTTCTGTACAGTAGCATACACGCAACGAAAGAACACCTGATGCGCATTTCGCTGATATTATGAGCTCATCAGAGGTGTATACTTAACAATAATATTTCCATGATTTTCATTTTCGTCTTTGAACGATGCGTTTTAATGCGGAGGAGTAATCATGATGAAATGTCACAAAAAAAGTGAAAAGCAAGCATGGTTGCTGTAAACAATGTTTTTAATTCTCTTGGAAACGACAATAATAGATATAAACAACAACCACCACCTTTCTAAAACGAGGAAAGATGATTCAGTGTTATTACACCTCCACCATCTTAAAGGATTATATCAAAAGGAAATCAAAATCGCCAAATAATTACCATTCCTAACCTGATCAAACGATTGCCTAATTTCAGACTCTTGGATTGTTTGTAGCTGCTCTCGCACATTTAAGTTCTTTCAGAGTTAACAGGAATTTTGTTATCTTAAACACCAAACATAGATACTAACCAAGAAAACTAATCTACACAAAAAAGCAACTATTAATTCAATAACTTCCAACTCAAGACATAGCCAAGGTACGGTTGAACTACAATCTGAATTAATAAAATGTATCATTTGCATCGCCACACAAACAAGGAATGTGTTTCAAAATGAAGAGCAAAAATAGCAATCATCACACAGAATGTACAAGGAACTAAAACTAAACAAACCAAAAAAGTACTCAAAATCCAAGAAACCTTCTGGGAAAAATAAGCCAAAAAGTGCAATTTTTTACGCCATTAATCGGCAATTAATTAGTGGCGTAACCAAGGCCAAAAATCAATTTTTATTATAAATAAGATTCATTAGAAACGTATTATCAAAAATTTATGATCAATCAAGGTAACTATGAAAGAAAAATATGACATTGGCGGTGATGTCGATATGTAAGTTAAGAAAATATTGATAGATGGTGTCACCCTAGAGCGGCTATTAATGAAGGCGGATACTATATTTAAAAGCGCCAAAGCATGGTATAGTGTAGTGGTAATTTGTACATTAATGGACACTGATAATGGACATAATCAGGTAGACACGAAGGATCGTGGTCAATTTTTTAGAGTTAATTAAAATGATTCAAATTGACTTCCATTTTTAGTATTCCTGACTTATCTGTCAAATATTCTTTTTAAAAATGAAAAAAATCAAAAATCAGGGAGACATGATGAATTCTTCACAGTTTACTAATTTAAAGTTTTTTACTAAAATTATTTATTTTCAAAATAGTGTAACACGAAAAACAAAAAAATTAATGTCGAAAATTGAATAACATTTGGAAGGACCAATCAAAATTCGGTATTTAATATGATTACCATAGGAACACAAAACACTTCCGGAAATTTAACTTTACTAAAATTAATTCGAAAATTAATAAGTGGTAGTTTTTTGACTCCAAACTAAAACCAACTTTAATAAGCAAATAAACTTAAAAACATTTATTTAATAAATGACTTTCTTTGCTTCAATTTTATTTTATAAAATGGTAATGATATCATGCAATTTTCTACCGAATACCACTCGTGTACTCGGGGTATTATAAGTAAAAATTGACTCATCATCGACAAAATTCCACAGGTTTTCTTTGTTGGAAAAATTTAGGCGTTTCAGACTAAACACCCACAAACATTTTTAATAAAAAAATCAGCTCAGAACAGAACAAAAATTCTTGAAAAGATTATACAAATTAATAACACTGACAGCAATTAGTACACATAGTTAAACAATTTGTCTCCCAATTGTAGGGCAAAGTTAAGAAAACCCTTTTGTTATCCCAGAATATGTGTGAAGTGGATATAACAAACGTAACAATCTGAAAGTTTTGCGACATCTAGTGTCGACTCGTGTGAGCGATCACGTACGCAATGGTTGGCATTAAGCAACTTTGTCGACAGGTAGGTATGTAAAAGCAGTTACATAAGTCGATCCTTCGATAATTCTAGCCAACATAAGCGTTAGCCAAAATTAAAATCTCGAATCGCCTGGTGTAAATTTGCAAGAGGTTGTACAATAGCAAACAAACACCGAGAATCACTCGACAGCTGTTTCGTCATTTTGAGACTCTTCAGGAGTGAGAGAAACGTAATAATCTTTAAAAAGGTAAAATTTTAATTTTTCAAGGTTAGAAAAATATAGAGAAATTCAATTAAAATAGAATTGCAAAAAGATGCTGGAACAAATATTTCGGACACCCCGGGGTAACTAAATCGAATAATGTATACTCAATACACGGATAAACTAACGAACAGTGACGGAGGGGTAGGTGTCAAAGTTCCTTAGAAAATTCGTAACTTGGCAACCGTGTATTTGATCTGCATAAAAATATAGGGTTGAGTGTAAATTTTTATGTTACTCTTCTTTAAAACAACCTGTGAACATAAGGGAATAGTAGAGTAGAGTACTTTGCCTTTTGAAACACACCATTTCAAAGTTAAACAGAAGATCATCAGAATAAAAAAACGGCAACATTGTAACTTTGAAAAAATTATGGTTTACAAATAATACAGTGTGTTTTTTAAAATCCAGGAAAGCCATAGCCAAGTAAATTATTAGTAGGGTGGTAGGTTCACAATAACAAAATTTCGATGCCAACTTCGATGGTGAATTTGAAAAAGGTATATAGTCGATAGAAACATAACCCTAAATTTAAAAGAAAAATGATCGGTATGGGAAGATCTGGCTAAAAATAAAGTTCAATGACTCAAAAAAAATTAAGCTACCGCAAGATCCGAATTACTCATACGAAAAAACAAAGAAATTAGTCAGTAACAACAATTTTGTTCTATGCTAATCTATGACAATAAACAATTTTTCGTGGAAGAACATCATCAATTCTTTTTTGATTACATAAGCAAAAAAAATTTTGCGAGATTTTAGCAAATTAAAAATCCCCATTTACACTGACCGTAAATTCTTTGAAAAAATTTGTTGATATATTTAATCGGAACTGTAGAGGTCACGGTTAATAATAAACAACACGCATTAGCGATAACAAGAGTGTTAAATTTTTCCGAAATGTGTGAAACAAGGAATTTTGGTTCGTACTGTATTTTCCTGTCGCAAATACTATATATAGAATGGCGACCGCGTCGGATCAATAAAGACGCCGCGACGCTATTGGTCGACGCGTACATTATTACGCGCGCCATTTTGTATCTGACGGAAAAATACACTCGCACGAAAAAATAATTTTTTACCTTTCCGGGTTCTTTATCGAAATCGCATTCTCTATTTTGCATGTAGGAATTGGATGGTGGAGCGAAGACGAGTTGTAAATTAGTTCCTGTCGCGACGAACGCTATTTCCGTGTGTCCTTCGCGACATCCATTTTGAAAACGCACTTGACGCTCTTCTTGCGGTCTATCTCTGTATCCGGTGTATCGGACCTGGAAGAATTCGAAATTTTTGATTGGAAATCTGGGTACAGTATGGGAATACTACTGACATTTAGTTAATCAGAAAAATTAATCACGTGAACTTCAGGAATAACATTTTCCCGAGTTGTAATTACAGCTGATTAGCATTTACGTAAGTGTGGATAAATAAATAATTAAGCAAGCAAGGCTTCGGGCGCAATCGGACCGATGACTCACTGTAGAAAATTGTTACTATAGTTGACAATATTATACAAATCGTTAAAACATTACGGAGAAAGGTTCCGTGAAACAGTGGCTAAGAATGTAGCTCGTGTCCGGTGTTAGTCAGCAGCGATCCCCCGGGCGGAATTCTCAGAATCCGGATTACTTCATCAAACTCATCATTTTAACTGAATAATTAATAATTTCTCGTTTGTTATCGTGTCGATTTACTTAATTAGGTTGTTGACAGGTATTTTGACGCGTAGGTGGTCTTAGATGACCTTCGCCCCGGGTCCGAAAACAACCCTGTAAGGGGCCCCAAATATTCTTCAACTGTAGGTAGGTAGGTATACCGACCGACATGGGCAGTAATACTAAACAAACTGCACTGCTATACAAATTAAAAAGGTGATTCCAAGAAGAAAACCTTGATTCTTTTTATATTCTCGACAGATCCGTATTAGGATGGTACGTCCGATACCAAGAAATGAAAATATTTAGCTTACCTCACTTTCTCTACTCAGTCTGCGAAAGAGTTCGTCGGATTCAAATTTGGCTTTTTGGTCAGGCACAACGCGTGGCATTTTGAAAATGAAACGAGGTTTGGGTTGTTCATATAAACCGATTGAATCGAAGGGTAACATCCCTGCTAATGCCGATGCAGGATCGTTCATCGATTGCATAACACTCGAGCACGTTTTTTCCCACTGTCACCTTTCGTAAATAAACACGAGATGAAAACTATAGGAAACACTCTGTAGAACTGTTGTCTGATTACTGATTCAACTTCTACCAGGACCTTTTCGTAGGGGATTCCCGAAGCTATTATCCCCATTCGAGGCGGAGTTTGTTGGGAACTTACACCAATAACGTTACAAGGATTAACAGTAATCCTGCAACTACTCTGTGCCCTATCGAAATTGACTGTACTTAAAACCGGTGTTTACATTATGGGGATATGAGACGCACCTATGAAAGTAAAGTAGGCAGGTTTTAATGAGATTTATCTGATAATCTTTTTTTGTAAGTGAATCATGTAAACAGCTGCAACGGGATTTCTAAGGACAGGATTATACGTCTATATTACGGCTTTAGAAATGTAAGTGTAAATACCGTTCAAAAAGTGCCCTCCGGAGTGCTTTGATCTTTGTCCGATATTTTTTTTTTCATTTTTTCACGGCCTACTTCATATGAGAATTTTTGGTGCAAATTTTGCTGGTAAACTTAAATTCCGTCGCTTAAACGTCACAAAAAATTGTATCCAAAATGCCATTTATTCGCATCCCATTTTACAAATTCAAGTTTTCCCGAAACCCATTTATTTGTGCTTAAGCCAATTTTATAGATTCTTGTGGCTTAATAATTTAAGATGAAAATACGAGATAGGTACCTGAAATTAAGTCCCGTCGCTATATGACAGTTCTATTCCACGAATTTGTATCGCAAACATGTTGAGAATGTGTGAAAAAGAATTAAATTTTGAAATACTGAAAATATACGAATTGCACGAATTTTTCATTTCATGCTTTCAATATTAATATTGCCTCCTAGCTTAAAGATTAAGCAGTTTTCATAGTACTTATTTCTAAAGTAGATCGTTAATTCGTATTTTTTAATCATACAGATTACATTTTTTTAATGTCTTAATGTTATGCCTCTAATTTTTTCTATGATTAAGTAGTTAGGTAGTTTTTTCCGCTGTTGCTTAAAATTACAGTTTTTAAACATGCTTAAGAATAATAGCTATTAATCTGGAACAAAGCAAAATCACACGAGTTTAAAAAATGGTGTTCGTTACGACTATACCAATGATCTAAGTATACTTACCAAACTTTATCAAATTTTCGAAAAAAACATAAATTGAATCGGACATTTCATCGACTGGGTTTCATGAAGGAAGTACGTACTTTTGTCAATTTAATATAATAAGAAAAATTAGAAAAACACCTACTTATTTATAGGTTGGTAAAAAAATGAAATTCGATTGATTTAAAATGGAGTTTTCCATTCGATACTGAAATTTTGAGAAATATCAAACTAGTAAACTAGTTCATTAATTATTAAGTATAAATAATATAGAGTGGCAGAAAGCGCGAAAATTTTTATAGAAAATACAATTTCATCGTATACTCTTTTATTTGCGATAATAATAATAATTATAATAATAATACAAATTTATGGCTCCAACAGAAAAATTCCAGACATAAGGACAATTACAAATTCATTAAAATACATAGTGTAAGCATAAAAAATTAAAAAAAGAAAGATTTTTTTCAAAAACTGATTGCTTTGGAATTAAAAGGCAATAATAGTTATTTGAAGTAAGAGATTTACTGCCACAGCTAGCAGTTCATTGCCGGGCGAATAATTGTATATTATAGGTAATAATTAAATCGTATTTTCTAATTATTATTGTCGATTAGACCTTAAATTGTATACACAATAATATCTAATAAAAAATAAGACATCACTGTTACATTCAATTTGCTTCAATTTTCTTTATCAATTAATTGTCAATGAGATAGAGGTTAGCGGATTCTATGTGCCTGCTTAAATCACATTACCATTGCCGTTGCTAAGTAAAGTCTGGGTTGTTATGTACTTTTTCTATAAATTGTTTAATTGAAAATCGCCATTTTTTATCTGTTTATCTTAAGATTCAGTTGTTTGGAGAAGAGATTAATCTGTGTTTAGAGATATTTTCTAAAATAGTAGAAAGTGATGAAGAAATCTTAACACCTCCCGAAATTGAACAATTGGCAAAAAATGCAGTATATAATTTGTTGCCTACAAAATCCAGATAATTATATGAATTATGTTATAAAAAATTTATGGATTATCGCATTAACAAGAAAATCGGATCATTTTCAGAAAACGTTTTACTGACGTACTTTGCAGAATTAGCCAAGAAATTGAAATCTTCGACTTTATGGTCTACATATTCTATGTTGAAGACTAGGGGAAACCGCCATACCTTGTGTCGCGAATCTCTTGAAAATTTTTTCTCACTTCTCGCTTAGTATTTCTACGTTATTATTTTTACATCTTTCAATATATTCTATTAGCTAAATACCGAATAACGGTCTGGCCATTTCTCATAAAATGACTTTTTCCAAAAATCGTCACTTGGCACAAGGTAGGCCAGGCCGGCCAACCTTGTGCCACTGCTACGTCCTACCTTGTGCCGCAAAATAAAACAACTAATTCGTGAAAATTATTTATTTTCTTATCGAATAGTCATATCGGCAGAAAATACAATATTTTTGAAAGAAAAGTGCCCTCGGTGAACAATCGGTGTTGGCAGAACTTTTTTTATAGCAGGAAATTGAATTATTGCGACGTCGTTCACCGGCGGAAAAACAAATGTTTTGCTTTTTTCCTCGTACATTTGACCGATATTTCATCATCAGCAACTCCGACCACTTTCCCAACGTAGAACACAGTTTTGCCCCATTTGTCCTCATCAACAGGAAATTCAATGAGCACCCATGAGTCCACCTGAACAGAATTCACATGGACATTGTCGTCGATGAAATCGCTGATACTCTGGTCAGCTTCATCCTCAGATGACGTAAAGCAATCGCTGACACCAGAACTGTCATGTAGTGACGGGGGCTCTTCATCTTCTTCTCCCTCACTTGATGAAGACACATCTTTCTTTTTGCGCTTTGGCGCCTTGCTTGCACCAGAGGATTCCCCAAAAGTGATCCGCTTCACTGGCTTCTTTTTATTTTTTGACTCTTCTATTTCCAATTTTTCGGGTGTGTCGGTCGCGATGCGACTTTTCCCTGCTTTCCTTCCACGGGCAGCCGTCGTTCGTTGAGGAGCCTTTGGGAACGGGCGTATTTCTTCAGGTGTCACACGGTTGGCGATGGATTGTAGGCCTACTGCCACAGACGACTCATTTTCTTCGTTTCGGTGTTGCCTGCACTGGCGCTGACAAGAATGGTTCCGACGCATTTGCTGTCATTTCTGGCTCATATGGCCTGTTCGTCATTTCTGCTGTCAAGAAAACGTCTTCAGGAAAAATGTCTCGGTTAAGGGGCCAAATTCCCGTAGCACGGAACCCTGACATGATGTTGGCCGGCGTGAAAGCCTTCGGAAGGCCTGCCCAACAAGGCCAGCGACATCGTAGATAGAGACGGGCTTGTTAGGATTGTTGATCATCCACTCCCTGGTTGCTCGGTTTAAGTAGCCCTTGAATGGTCCAAAGACGGACACATCTAAAGGTTGTAGGCGATGGCTTGTGTGGGGAGGAAATGTCAGGAATATAATTCCGTTTTCCCGTGCTAAATCTATAGCTTCTATCGACAGGTGTGTCTCGTGATTGTCTATAACTAGCAACACTTTATTTTCTTTGCTAGGTTGAACTAGCTTTATGAAATGCTTAAGGAAGCTAACAAAAAGGCATTCATTAGACCAACCAGAAGCATTTGCTAATCCCAGCGTGTCTGCAGGTGCGCCATGGACCATATGATCCTTATAGTGCACACGGCTGCACTTACGCAACTTATCATGGTTACATTGACACCTCTTTCAGCGGAGGTGGCTGCAGACACTTGTTTATCTTTTACCGAAGAGAATTTAGGGGTCTTTGTACGGTGGAACAACCAGTCTCATCGGCATTCCAGATCCTATAGGGTGACCATTCCTGACGTTCATAAATCCCAGTGAGTAAATCGTAGAAATTTCCAACCGTGGCTTTGTTAAAACAGGCCATCCTGCCAAGACTGGTAGATTCCGGTTTGCGCAGCGTTAATTGTCCTTTCAAACGATATCAAAAATGCCGGTACCACTTCTCTCCGGCCTTCCCTTGTGTGTCCCAAGATGTGGGGTATTTCAAATTATTTTTTACGGCATATTGGTATGCCAACCTGAGTAAATCACTAATTGTCATTCCGTATCCCCACTTCGAAGCACGGATTGCATATTGACTGATCTCTTGTTCTTGCTCGATGGTAAAAACGCGTTTGACAGCATTGTCAGGTACGTACACTCCTTGGTTTTCAGCCCTCTTCCGAACATGACGGGCCACGGTCTCTCGATTGACTTTGTAAGTTTTTGCTGCCTTGCGGCAGGTGAGCTGTTTTGATATCACTGCTTCTACAGCCTGTTCCATTGCTTTTGCGTCATACTTGAGCCTCTTAACCCCCTTTGAACTTTTAGGCATCTAAAAAAGCAAAAAAAACAGCAACTTTTAGCCAAAAAATGATAAAAATATATTCATTGTTGTGGCACAAGGTAGGCCAGAAAAAGTGACACAAGGTAAAACATTGCCGTTTTGTTGAAAAATTTGTAATAATTTCTTTAAAATGTTTTAAACAACCGGAAATCTAATGGAATTCAGCAGACAAACACTATACTAACACATTAAACAGTTAAAAGCAGCAAGAAAGTGTATAATTTAAAAAAATATTATGAGACAAGCCTTTTGCAACTATTTACTCGATGTTTGCGAAAACAATCAGTCGCCATTTGTAAGCCAGGGGTTCCAACCAAACGAATCAAATTAACGTGGGAATAGTTTGGCGCCAATTGCTACAAACCACGACATGTTAAAGTTGTTTTAAATTTTTTGTTTAGGCTTCAATAACTGTGACACAAGGTAGGACGTGGCACAAGGTATGGCGGTTCCCCTACATTGCATATTAACAATACTATAGATATATCTAAATATTTAAAACTGCAAGCTTTCTTAAAGCGTCAATCAGATGGTTATCGTGCCAAAAAATCCCGAATACTGCAGAAATCACAAATTCAGGAATTTTTGTTGGAAGCTCCAGATAATATATACCTATCTACAAAGGTAAGAATTTAGAAATGATAAATTTTTAATTTAGTATTAAATAAACAATTTTTTTATTTTAGGTTGCTATAATTTTTGGCATAGCGGGAGCATGTAGATGTGATGAGCTATTCCGAATGGAAAAAGCTCAAATTGAAGATATGGGGGGGAAATTATTTATAACTCTTCCTGACAAAGAAGACTTTTATTGTAGTGGAACATTTAAACTTCTACTGAAAATATGAAGATTGTAGACCATCAGGCTAGGCTACAATAATGGTAAGGTATACAAACAACCGCTTGGTATTCATAAATTTGGAAAAATACCAGAAGAAATTGCAAAATTTTAAAAATTATCAAACCCACAAGAATTTACTAGGCATTGTTTTCGCAGAAGTTCTGTAACATTGTTGGTGGACTCTGAGGCAGATATAACCATGTTAAAAAGACATGATGGTTGGAGATCATCAACAATAGCCGAAGGTTATATTGAAGACTCTATAGCTGCAAAAACAAATGTTAGTGAAAGACTTTTTTCGGATCCCAAAGAACAAAATATTGTCGGTTGTAGCACTAGTTCACAAATAAATAATAATAATTATACTATGATTACAAATGGCACAACGGATTTTCAAGCCAGTAGAGGAATGTTGGAAAATTGTTCGCAAGTTACTATAAATATTCACAATAATCATTAATAAGTATTATATGTAGAATTTCATCTACTTACATTTCTCTTATGTTCTGTGTTATATTCTGTTTTGATTTAATTAAGAATGTTACAATTAAAATTATAATAAAATTATGAATTTTGTCTTTCTTTTTGTAACTATTTACTTATTTTGAACCAGTAAAAGTCATCGCTAATAACGCGACAATTAACATTATTTTTTAACTTATTTTTAACCAGTCCAGAATGTCCCTAATGTAGTTAATTTATTATACAGTTACTAAATTTACTAGAGTAACTTTTTTAGTTGGATACTCATGCAGAGCAAGATTTCAAAAAAAAAAAGAGAAAAATATTATTTTTAATGCCTAGACAGTAAAAGTGTTAGTTCTATGATCGATAAATGTCACTAAAACTGACGTTTAATGTCAATCGGAGAAAAAATACTTTTTCACAATAAAGACTTTTAGCAATGACGAATAGATTATTAGGAAAGTTTGATCAAAAAATTCTAGATCAATGGTTTTTAATTTTTTCATGCCTCCGGTCATTATTGATAGCTTTGTAGGATTTAAAATCGGCCGGGAACATCAAATTCCCGGCCTAGACCTTACAAAAGTGACATTTGGTAAAATTCCCCAGAAAGCGGAGTGCCACCATTGTTACTAATTTTCTAAATGTCAACAAAACGGACACAAAAGAGAAAAGCATCCAATGCTTAATAAACAAATAAACGTTGATTTTTATGGAATACTCACGCAGATGTGACCTTAACGTTAATTAATTAATTTAATTTTACATAAACCTCAATTAATGTGATTACTTTTTAGGTTATGTGTGGTGGGTTGTGAAGCAATTAATTTTGAATATTTTTCAATTTTGATATCTTTAATATTCGGAGTTGATTTTAACATTGAAAATATGGACCAAAGAGTTGCAGAATTGTTTTTTTTTTCTCATCAAAATATATAAGAAGAACATACTCGTTATAAATGTTATAGTGGTACTATTACTATCGCACAATTTCTTAAATTCATTATACGCTTTCCAATACCGAGTTACAGATTTTGCTGGTAATAAATTATTAATCACTGCTTGGGTATCAACCAGAAAAAATAAATCCTTAGAAATAAATTGTTGAACTAAATAATTTAATTAATTAATTAATAATTTTGTAAGTATTTTGAGATTTGTCGGCATAAGAATTTTGTGGATTACACGTCCAGAAAATGTTTTGCGAGTACTCGTGTTGCTCCGCCTCGGCTAGGCGCCTCGGCTACGCAATATCACTCACACTCGCAAAATATCATTTTCTGAACTAGTGATCCAAATAACTATTGTCTCAACACAAAAAAGTCATGGTAAACTAATTAAATAAAGTAATTAAGTATACGATCAGATTAAGTATAAGAACCGCCACCGTGCAAAATCAAAAATTATAATCCTTCATAATTAAAGGCTAATTACTCACTAATTAAATGCTCTAATGTAAATGTTTTTAAAACTGATTGCTTTGGAAATAAATGTCAATTAGATTAAGTGTGTATTGTCAAAATATACAATGTTCTTTAGGTTCTAGCTTGTGATTAAGCTGCGACTTCCACACCCAAAACCAAGAAGGAATTGATATTTTAAAAAATTTTAAGCAATTAAGCGTTCGACGTTTTTCTGATAAAACGTGGCAGTTCCAGCTTCAGGTCAAGCTGCAACCGTCATGCTTAAAACTAACAAAAGAAACCATTAATTTACGCAAGAATTAAAAACTAATTAGATTGTAATAAAATGGCCTATGGTCCAATAAAACGTACAATTCGTTATCGGAGAAACGCGTAGCTATTCCATCTAAACCGCCACACATTTTATAAAAAAAATGAAGCATGTACACTCATGAAATTTAAAACTTGGACACCACAATTTCTGTAAACAAAAGTTTGCACATTGTGAAGCGGGCTTAAGGGTATCATTTACAATTCTAACAGCAGGTAGTCTCAGCAGGGGTTATCTTATAGAAGGACTGTAGAATGAATCATTACACTAAGCACGTTTTAGAAAATAGGTAATTTACGTTGCTTACTTAATTTTTTCTTTAAAGAATATATTTGAAGGTATCGCTAATTAAACACCATAGCTCGATTAATTATCGAATCAAAATTTTGTTTAGGAAATGTTTACAAAATAAAATTAGAAATAATTTTGATTTAAAAACGTCTACAAGCAATAACTTTTAAATTAAATCAAAAACTAAACATGGTTATTTGGGTTGACTGATTATTACTTATTTTTAAATAAATCTAACCTACTAATTATTGTAAGTTATTAAAAAAATCATTAAACTCTCTATTCATAATATTTAGTCCTTACAAAATGTATATTTTATGACGTTTCATTTTTTTTTTGTAGTTAATATAAAAAGTGAAAATAAAAACTAAGGCAATTCTTATTGTCAACGTATATATTTAGTTTTTGACAAGAATTTATTACATAATTATAATTAAGATACCAAGTTATAGTTTAAAATTAAATGAAAACGTTTTTTTTAAATAAAGGTATTACTATATAAATAAATATAAGAAATCAATAATGGGTGTGACCTCCATTATTATTGATACATTCTTGGAGGCGTCTGCTCATTGACGCTATCAAGGTATCAATATAATTAATATTAATCGTTTCCCATGCGGTATCAATGGCTGCAATTAGTGCATTACGGTTTACTGGTATAAAATTTGGCCCTTGTTGTCTTCGGATAACACAATTTTTCAAAATTTTTCATGGGCGGTTGCAGTTTGATCACAAGCTAGAACCCCTCATCTTTCATCAAAAATTTTTGTGCATTTTATTTGATAATAGGTTACTTAATAAGCATCTAATTAATCCTTAATTCTAGCGCAATCAGTTTTCTAAAAGAATGTGTTTGGCGATTGCAGCTTGATCTCAAGAAAACATAATGCGCGTAATTTGACAATAGAGCCGTTAATTTGCGTCTAATTAGTTCTTAAATATAAAGTGTCATAATTTTTGATTTTTAAGGTGTTGATTGAGAATGTTGCTTAAAGAAATAACTCTTTTCATTGTAGAACAAAGATCTTGATCCTAGAGTTCTGTGAAATGTCTTCAATCTGACTGCAGTATTAATTTACTTAATGTATTTGAAATTCAATTCAGTTTAAACAAACTATTATACAATAATCTACTTTTAAAAACATGAAGTACACATTAAGATGAATAGAGTATGACAACTACAGTATGATAGGACTTATGTTTATATAAACTTTTTGTCATAAAATTAAGTAACGAACAATATCTTGAAATTTGACTACATACATACTTAACACCCTGTATAATAAGGTACCTATTCTATAATAAGTTAAGGCACTTGGAAAAACGGATGTTGGTAGTAAGCGTAAAAATTTAAGAAAAGTAACCCACGAGAAAAAATCTATTTTTTTTTCACCAAAATTTATTAGGTAAGTATTCAAGCACAACCGTTCGATACATCAATTGAGCCTCTGTTTTAAGCTGCAGTGTAGGTTTTAGTTCTTTACTCGTTTGAATCAAGCTGTTTCCTGCTTGTTGTAATCTCTCATAAACGCCTGATGAAAGAAACAGTAGTTATTAATAATTTAATCATTTCCGAAACGTCGCAAGATTAGAAAAGTGTGGAAAAGTTGTTTCATCTCTATCCTTGGGTTCTTCTATAAGAAGGATTCTTTAATTAAAATAAAAATATTATGACACACATGAAATGACATTTGTCCATAATATACCGTGTGCCACACGGAAAAGTCGACATAGGGATTTACTTGTTAAATTAAAAATTAACATATACCCAATTCGAACACAGTATAACAACATAAAATAGATAAAATAGAACAAATTAATGGGATAATAATGAGTATTCAAAGCGTATTTTACCAAAAAAAAACAATTAAACAAGTTATTTATTAACCGAATGAATTTCATTCATGGACGAATTCGTAAATTTATCGCCTAGTTATATTTTTGCGCTCCCTAACCAGAGTTCGATTCCGATTGCAGTATCTTTTTTATTAACTTTTTATTGATTTTATTGGCAGCTTTCTTCTCACTTACGCGAAACCTTCTATTCGGATTTTTATTAATTGATTAAGTAAAATCAAAATAAAAGGGATTGCATTTCCATTGTCTTCATAAATTTAATTCTTAAACATAAATGAAATAAATTTTATTGAGAACGTAATTTTAATTATTGACATTATGTTATGAAATTATTCATTATAATCTAGGAAGTTTTGGTTTTTTTGTGTGAACATATAACAATGAACCATACGACAATTGTGTGTAAAAATAAAATTTCCTACAATCTAGTAATAAATTTAAGTAAGGATTAAAATTATCTACATAACGGAAATTTACTTTTATTTAAGACTTAAAATTATGTACAGAATGGAAATTCAATTAATTATTGTTTAAGGATTTAAAATTATGTTCATATGTAATAGAAATTTAATTCACTTTAATTCAAGAATTAAAATGACGTTCATAATTGAGATGAATTAATATAATGCCTACAATAATAGAAGATGCCTACTATTGAACGTTTAAAAAAAACTATGTCCCTATATCAGAATTTCACAAAACACAATCACATTACACACTTAATTAATATTATTACATGTGAATACTAGGGTGGGTAAGGGTTGGCATGTTTAGATTTTAGTGGTTTTCCTAAACCTTGAAGTAAATGCTTTGCCAAGACGAACCAATCCACTATTGCACACGGTTTTCGTCACCACACTATACAGGTTTATAGTGATCTTCTGGGGCACCATACATAACACTTACATCACAATACAATATTTAAAATGTACTATACAAATAAATAAATAAATAGAATTAAAGTGTAATTAAACATTTACTAATAGAAATATTTTTGATTTTCCTATTTCTATTTTTTCGTAAATGTCGCAATAGTAAAACAGACTTTTGAAATTAAATTAATTTGAAAGATGCTTACAAATTCTGTAAACATTTAAAATAAACTTGTACATTCAAACGTATATATTACTTTGGTATTGCGCATTTTTTAATGACTCACTTTTGGGCTACCCTATACACTGATAAACTTCAAATAAGTCGAAACACGTGTATGTATTAGGTCGCTGCAATTATCACTGGCTACTGTTTTATTCGGTTGGCAAGAATTTGGATACATTGCGTTAAGAACGCGCTTAGCCTTTTTCGCAGTGTTGAGAAGTTTACACCCGGTATCTTACATACTACAAATTTCTACAAATTATTACATTTTGATAAATTCGAATACATGGTAATTGTCCATGAGGTGGCGAGACCGACTATCACTTGGTTGTGAAGCAGCCGCACGATGAGTTCTAATACTGTTCACTATTCCAAGTAGCCCATGCAAGATAGGTAAAATTTTACCCAAACCTAGAAAAATTACCTTAAAGCTGCATTTTGGCATAGTGATAGAATAAGCCATTCTAAACAACATATCAAAAGTCTCCAAGATTCTCCCATTGGCAACATCGTTTTTATGACGTCACAAGATGGCGGCGGTTGGCATTCGGTAAATATACGCTGTATCTCCGAAACAAATTAACCGATTTTAACGTTCTTATAGTCGTTTTAAAGCTCTAATAATGAATATTTTATGTTCTATTAACATTTATCTTAAAATTAACCGTTTCAAAATTATAGAAATAAATATGATTTTTATTAAGTAATTTGGCCCTTTAAATCACGAATCACTTGTAAACTACTCAATAAAATAAAATTTCTCATTGAACATTTATTATTCTACATTTTATTACCTTTCTAAAATGTATTTACTTAATTTTAACAAATAGTTCCCGAGATATTAACCTTTTTAGGAAGAGGTGTAAAACCGAGGTTTTGGAATACCTGCGTAAAGTGCGTATAGCCCAAGAATAGTAAAATGCGAGGATAGCCAGATCCCTACTCTATGTTCACAAAACTTGTAACGACACCGTGAGACCGCAGCTTGAGATCGCAGTACAGGTGTCATATCTCTATAATATTATTTAATTTTTGTGAATTATTTCAAATATGAACTTGCTCCATGGCCACTAGCTCTTTTCGATAATGGCTGCTTTTGAAAAACAGACAAATCAGCTTTTGCGAAAATTTTCTCTCACTCGTCACAGATAGATTGTTTTAACATTGGAAAATTCAAGAGTTTACGTCATTGATGGTGGATTTCTTCTCTATGCAGCACTTGCAACATGACCACGTTTTACTAAGTATGGTGCAATCTCCGACATGTACGTAAAGTATGTCTTGCATCATTATACGCCTTCAGTTGTTGTCTTTGACGGTTACGATGAAATGGTAAGTACGATAAGGGAGGAACAAAAGAAGTTTTGTCCAGATATTGTCTTTTCTGAAGAAACAACTGTAACTGTTTCTCAAGCCGATTTTCTGCTTAATTCTAAGAACAAAGCTCGCTTCATAAGTATGCTGAAACACGTTTAGGAAATGCTGGTGTGGAAGTTCATAAAGCAAGAGATGATGCAGACACTCTGATTGTGCAAACAGCCTTCGATATCGAATCATCTGGAAATGCAGTTATCCTTGTCGGCACAGACACATAAAAAATACTTTGTTGTTTGCTTATGCTATCACCGGTTGTGACAAAATCTCTGCAATTTATGGAAAAGGGAAAAAGAAAATGTTCCAACTGCTTCAAAATAACAAGACTCTGGTCTCAGAAGTAAGAGTGTTTTATAGCCCAACTGCGTCGGCAGAAGAAATTTGTGAAGTAGGAAAGAAATGTGTTCGCGCTTTGTACCCGGGTAGTGTACAGTTTAACTGTATAGATGATCTTCGTTTGAACTTGCTACTCTTCCACCAACCACTGCAGCACTGAAACAACATTCTCTGAGAACATATTTACAGGTAAGAAATTTAGACTCAAATGCGACGTATGGTATGTTAATACTATTGTGTTGTCTATAACTAAATTTTATCTACGCAGGTTCAAGAATGGTTGGAAAACACTTTGCAGCCTGTCGACTGGGGATGGAGTTTAGTTGACAATACCTTAATTCCATTGCAAACAACTCTTCCTCCTGCTCCAGAATCTTTATTAAATCTCATTTCCTGCAACTGTAAAACCGAATGTGGAACAAAATGTACGTGCAGACAATCAGGTCAATCATGTTCTGACATTTGTTCTAACTGCAGATCCATCAACTGCTTCAATGTTCCTCAAATTGTAGTACACGATGTCAGTGGACCATGAACTTACATATTCCCTATAAAAAAACCTTTTATTTAAGTAAGTTGAGTTTGAATTTTACGTAATATCTCGGGAACTATTTGTTAAAATTTAAAAAATGAATACATTTTAGAAAGGTAATAAAATGTAGAATAATAAAAATTCAGTGATAAATTTTATTTTATTGAGTAGTTTACAAGTGATTCGTGTTTTAAAGGGCCAAATTACTTAATAAAAATCATATTTATTGCTATAATTTTGAAACGGTTAACTTTAAGATAAATGTTAATAGAACATAAAAGATTCAGCATTATTAGAGCTTTAAAACGACTATAAGAACGTTAAAATCGGTTGATTAGTTTCGGAGATACAGCGTATTTACCGAATGCCAACCGCCGCCATCTTGTGACGTCATAAAAACGATGTTGCCAATGGGAGAATCTTAGAGACTTTTGATATGTTGTTTAGAATGGCTTATTCTATCATTATGCCAAAATGCAGCTTTAAGATATTTTTTTCTAGGTTCAAACCTAACTTGCCTGGGTTAAAGTGATTTTTGTAGATTCTGCCAGATTCCTGTAATTGACGATCTTCAACAAATGCCGCCAGAACGGTTTGGTTTTCGCAGAAAACATTCCACCGTCCAACAGGGTTTCCGCGTAGTAGTGCCAATAACAGATGGCTTCAACTATCGCGATGTCAAATGAGGCGTACTTTTCGGTATCGAGAAAGCGTCGACAAGGTTTGGAATCGGGGTCTGCTCTACAAGATGCACCGTCCATCATCTCCACCTACGCAGATCATCGGCGTCTCCCAAGGTTCAACGCTCTCGCCTCTGCTGTACAATATCTTCACGGGCGACATCCAAAAGATCAACGGGTTAACATACGCGTTCTAGTCCAGAAACTGACTACCGCCAACGCCCTATTGGCAAATCTCTACCCGATGTTATTCCGCACCAACCGACTCAGCATCGACAACAAGTTACTCATCTATAAAATGGCGATCCGCCTCTCTATAATGTACGCAGCAGAAACTTGGTTCTACGCTGCCAAAACTAACAGGACGAAACTGCAAGTTCTTCAAAACAAGGTTCTCCGCATCATCGTAGACGCTCCCTGATTTTTCCGCAACGATCGTCGTCATCACAAACTTCAGATTCCTAAGATAGCAGACTTCGCACGCCAATCCGCAATTGCGCTTTACGCGATCATTGCGACCCACCCTAACCCACTGATAGTATGTCATTTTAGGTTTAGTTAGAATTAATTGTCAGCTCATAGGATCGGAAAAAACGGACGAGGAAACTCTGAAGTTGAAAGCCGATCCAACGGGGTTATTTAAGAATTTTATGTCATTCAGGATTAAGCTATAATAATTGTACAAACTGAAGTAGCGAATAAACATGTATGAAACTGAACTGAACTGATTTTTGTAGACTTGCGGTCGACCTACCTGATGAGCCTCAAATAAGGCGAAACATGCGTGTGTAGGCGTCGTTCGTAATTATGCAATTATCACTGGCTACGTTTTATTCGGTTTGCAGAAATATGATATATTTGAAGTTATAGTTGAAAAGTTCACATTAATGATAATATTTGAGCATTTTAAATTATATTGTTTTTAGTTTAACTAATTTTGTTTATGACTAAATATAAAAACAGCAACGGCTACTAAACAATTGTAACTTAGATTTCCATAATAAGTAGTAATTGTGAAATTAAGTATGAGTTCCATACCTACTTGGGTATGTATACTTTCAAGAAATAATAGGAATTTTACAAACGTTAAGGTTTGTTTTTATCTACTTTTACTACATGTAGTGATTTCAATATGTATTTATTTAATAGCAGACGCTTTAACCTTGGTTTTTAATTTTTAGAATTCCTCTATAACAACATTTCTTCAAGCTTAAAGATTAAGTAATTTTTCATCTAACTAATTCGAATTTTTTAATCATACATATTAACTTTTTTAATGGCTTAATATTATCCTTGCAATTATCTATCTTTCTGTTATAATTGCGTAATGTAGTTTGATCCTTTTTCCGCTCTTTCTAATGAACTCAAAATAGTTTCCTCAAACATATACTTATGTACTTTGGTATAATATGTATAGCTACATATTTATGGGTAACCAGCAGCATCACACGAGTTTCAAGAAAAAGTCGATATAGATATTTCCTAATTTTGAAAAATTTATAAAATATGAACTGAACTATGGCACGTCATTTTAACATTTAATGTCATAAATAAAATTTATGACATTTTTTTTAAATGTTTGTAGACATGGACCATTATTTCATTTCAATTGTGTACTTACATCATTTCAATTCCTTAAATAAAAATGATTTGAATTCGGATTTCTACGTCCAAATGTCTATGGATAGTCATTTTAATGTTAAGAATAATATTTAGTTAATGTAGATAATAAAATTCTTTTTATTTTTTATTGAAGAATTAAATGTATGTACATCATTGAAGTTCAACTTACTTTTATTTTACGAATCAGAATTATGAATCGGTACCTACAATTAAAATGCAACTCGTTTTCATTCAAGAATAAAATTTTGTATATATTGATAATTTGAACAATGGAAATCCTACCAAGAGAGCATAGGATCTCTCTTATCTCCTTATTAGAAAAAGATCATGTCCTAACCTAACGTTAAAGATTAAGGCTAAAAACCACTTAAACAACATGGCGAATTTCTAAACAGACGAAAGAATACTCCGGCTGGATAGGTAATTAACTAGTAAGTCTGCCCCAAGAATTATATAAGAGGGGATGGAAAAAAATTCCAAAAAATATTTACAAGAAAAAGTAAACTAAGGGCGAAACTTTACATTGATATATACAACATCCGAACTCTGATGTCGAACTAGAAGAATTGGAAGAAAAACTATCCCACGGAGCATTCTAGGTCGGATAAAGAGTACCCAATTAAAAACCGGACATATTCTCTAATAAAAGTACAGAAACTAAAATAGGACCAATATGAATTATGATGCAAAAAGACATAAAACAACGAGTCATAAAAAAGAAATTGATATCATCAAGAGTATAATACATAATGTATTGTTATGGAAATAACAAAACGGTATGGCTTACAAATTATTGAAGTTCCTTCACTAAAAACCAAAATAGTCCGTACATAACGAATTTCAGACTGGGTTGTATAAATGAACCAGGAGAAAAATTTCCTAAATGGTAAATGTATAGCTACTTCCAGAAACCGGCAAGAAGACAATGGAAAAACGAGGTATATTATTGAATGACAAATAAAAAGTACGTTGTGAAAGATGTGTGAGTCTGAATCACTTTGACAAAGAAAACCATCTCTCCAAAACGGTTTGCTCTTGGGTATGAAGACGTCTTAAAGCAATGACTGTCGACATTTCAGCCATCTCCGATTCGCAGATGATATTGTTCAAAATATAAATAAATTACAAGACATGGTAAAAGAACAACCAAATCAGCCAAAATTGGATTTCAAATAAACCTTAATAAAACGAAAGACGTAAGCATAAGAGTAGGAAACGAAAAGATAGAAAAAGTAGAAGAATATGTTTGCTTAGGGCATAGTATTAGACTGGATAGAGAAAATTAGACCGCCGGAAGTACAAAGACGTACTCGAATGACATGGGCAGCAATGGGAAAATTGACAAGTATATTAGAGAAATCCCAATAAATCTAAAAAGACTAGTGATGACATGCGCAATGGAAACCACAACCCTCGGCAAACAAACTTAGGACAATTCAAAGGGTAATAAAACGATGAACGTTAGAGATAATGTCTCAAGAGCCATATTAGACGGAAAACTGGAATAAAAGATGTCATGACACGTATAGGGAGTTCAAATGTCGCTCGACAGGACGAACATCAATGGACGAAACGTATAATACAATCGTGATCCAGACAACATAAACGGAGCGAATGAAGACCTCAAAGACGCTGGCTGGATGATATCAAAACAAAGCTTAAAGAAATTGGTATCAGGGTTAAGATAAAAAAGCACGGAATAGAAAGGGGAAGCCTGTGTCCACTGTTGTCATTTTTTTGAATTTTTAGTAGTTCTTTTTAAACCCGTCCCATTTTATTTAAAAAAATTCCCTTCGTTTTGTTTTAATATTTCGAAATATGACAATATTGAACTGCAATAAAACATTCTGATATTTTTCTTTAGTAATTAATTTTTAAAAAAATATTTGTTTCATTTTTAATTAGTATTTTCTTTTTTTATAAATAATAACGCACAATTTCACTTAACATAGATACAGTACCAAGCACACATATACTTTTTTCAATATTTTTTCCTATTTTTAGGAGGTAGATATATACAGGGGTCCCTAACAAACTTTTACAAAAAAATAATAGTACTTGAATTTTGAGAAATTTTTTCATATATTTTTGGTTTTGATGAAAAAATTACTTGTATTTAGTAATTTGTAATTTTCTGTTGTTCTATTTATCTATAATTTTCCATTTACTCAATTTTTGTTTTTTGTTTATATTTTGTTGACTCAAAAACTATAGTCTGTATACTATTGGCGCGGAGTAATAAACCTGTCAGAATGATCGAATCTCCCGTATTGCAGTGGCGTAGGTACCTGATACGTTTGGAAAATCATATTTTTAGTAGGTAAATATATTATAATAGTAAAATCTACCTTGATATGAATTATTATGTTGTTATATGTTATTTATTTTATTTATATATAGTAGATCACATTACAAATTTTACTTCTTACGTATTATATACCATTATTTTGTATCTTGGTATAATACCCACATCTACGGCTATGATTCTCGTTTCGTAGGTACCTGGGCTGATTACAACGTGTTTACACAGATTAATTTTATTGTTCTCAGATCCTAGATGGGTCGATATGCTGCAAGAGCGGCACAATGATCGTATTTTGGTTAGAATTTATTGGTTTTTACTCAACCGTAGAAGTACCGCTTTCACAAGAAAATAAAGAATTATTTCAAGCAATTATGATTTATTACTCCGCGCCAATAGTATACAGACTATATCCAATTTAACTTACTTTATTTTACTTTACTTTATTATACATGATTTTTTTGTAACCCATCGCGTAATTATCACATTAGTTACAAAACATCATGAGCTTTTGCACTAGTTATATATAAATAACTACTTTATAACTATTTTTCAAAATATACAGAATGTATCATGACGAGATTCTATTAGAAGTTTATGGATAAGTAGTCCGAAATGAATTCTGAAAATTCTTACGGTACCGGAAGTAACTATCAACTTTGTTTTTTCAATTGAAAACCCTGTATATTTTTATATTTTCAATTTCTAAGTTTAATTTTATTTTTTTATACTTATCATTAGCCGTTTTACAATTATTCTTTTTTTTTTTTTTAAATTGACATTGAAACTATTTTTTTCAAACCAATGTGACTTGAAGCCGTTTGAGAACTCAAACAAATTAGAAACGTGAGAAAAGAATTCTTAGACATAAATTACCACACTCATACCGCTTTGCTATACATGGTGTTCAAAATAAGTGTACGGTTTTTCAAATGAAGAAACGTCAAAAAAATTATTTTTTAGAATGGAACATCCTACTTTTCATTATATCAGTCTTATACCTATATTCGATGGTTTTCGTAATATTTGAAATAGAAATGGAAAATTGACTAAATTTTGTTAAAAAATTTAGAAAGAATATTTGAAATTAAAGCTAGTATGTAATTTGTCACTTGTCAGTAATTGTTTATGAGTCAAATTAATCAATTAAAATACGCGTGAAAACGTGTTAGTTAATGTCCCTGCAAACAAGCATACATATTCAAATTAAACAGCAATCATATAACGACTCGTAATTAATTCTTCAAAAGATGCTCGAATGCGGTACCCTGCACTGCAACTCTAAACATCTATTAATTCTCCTCAGTAGCTTTAAAATAATTATACGCATTATATAGAATTAAATTCGTTAAGAACTCGATCAAACATGTTCTGTTTTTTAGTCGATAGGTTTAAATAGAAAACTTTAATGATAATTTTTAGTATTTCTAAGGTTTTACGTCAGTGTTCTACTTCTATTGCAAATATTACGAAACGACCGAATATAGGTATACTTAGAACATATTATATAAATTCGACATATTTTTTTTCTTCTTTGAATGACATAATCAAAAATAGTGTGTTTAATTTGAATTTTTTTTTAATTTACACTATGTATAGCAGAAGAGTATAGTTTGAAAATGTGGTCCCCATGTCAATTTTATTCAAAAAACCTAAATAATTCGAAAACGGCTAATGATAGGTATACGATACATCAAGTCCTCTTAAAATTTAACGTAGAAATTGAAAATATAATGGAATCTTGTCATGATACACACTTGAACAAGTATGTCTATATACTTAAAATGTATTTTTTCAATAATTTTCAATAAACTCGTTTCACTCAATAAATTCTTCAAATCTTTTTTGTGGTTTGTATTCTCTATAAGATAAAACACGTTTTCATTTATTTGTTCGAGAAAATGTCGGTTAAATATGACCTTAAACTTTCTAGTTAAAATCGATTTTTAAAAGTAATTAAATCCATGCTTGTCATCTCCTTAGTTCAAAATTAAAAAAAATAATCGTTCAGACTTTATTCACCTTTTTTTTTCTTGGGGAAAATAAGTAACAAGGTTATAAAAAAAAAACTCAACATCAAAATAAGTTGTCGGATAAAAGATAAAACAATATTATTTACAATAACAAAAATCAGAAATTTACGTTTTCTGATTACAAAAGGTTATGAACTTTGTCTTTATCACACATTAGTTAAATAGTTTTTAATCAAAATTAATGTTATTCAATTTTCTGCAAACTAATATTAGGAATGTTTTCGCAAATGGATACTGGATGTTTTGTGTACTTAGTAGCTGCATAATTCGGTCCCGCAAATTATAACATTTCTTCTTAGATTTCGTTTTCGATAAAGAATTTAATAATAAAAATACTAGTAATACATAATTATCTACTTACAGGTAGATATCAATTAAGATGCCTTTCGCTGTTGCACAATTATTTTCCATTATACTAAAAGATACATACATTCACTTAGAATAGTTTCTACATTAATGCTTGACCCAAACCCGGTCAACAATTCGTAAACCTGTTGTAATCCTTATCATGCGATATGCTTTCTATACTCAGTTCCTTTATGAAAGAGTGTAATAAATAAACGCATTTGGCAATCATCGAGAAATATAAAATAATAAGTATAAATAAAAAAAATGAAGTTTCTTGATGAATCAACACTGAAGAGTCGTAACACTTTCAATAGAAGGATGAGATTTGTTATCACCATTCATCTATGTTTTCTGTTTCTGTCACTTTTTTATGGGAAAAAACGATAGAAAATCAGTACAGTATAAGTTCAAGAAAAAAATAACTAAAAACGTTTGAAAAATTATATGTATTAAGCGAATGGCGTCATAAATATATGTCAAATATATACGTGTCATTCGTAATTATTATTCGTTTGGCAGGAATTCGATATATTTCGTTAAAAATCCTCTTCGCTTTGAAGAGTTCACAACCGGCTATACTACTGATTTCTACAAATTATTTCAATCAACTTTGTAATATTTCCTTTTTTACTTTAGAAACTGAAATATTTGTTAATACAAGCACAAGTAGTGGTAAAAAAATCTATTTACCAATAATAGATTTCATATTCTCTTTCGTAAAAGAACGAAGGGTATAATGTTTTCTTATTCTTTACATTGGGTTGATGTTTAAATATCAATTTTGCATAAAATCGTTTCAAAATTATTACCCTTACGGCACGTCGTATATAACAGGAAAAAGTATAGATAATTATAAGCTTTTATGTATTATACCTAATAAAAGCACTCCTTTTCATGGACATTATACAGATGATGGCTTATTCGATTACAGAACTGTATATAAATAGTGACGAAATCGTCGAGGGATATATGTTTATACGACACGCTCGTTGTTATGTAAATGAACCTTTAGATGCTTTGCTATTATTATGACATCAACACAATGATATGTCAGACATACGGCAATAGTCGTTGAATTACTTATTCAGAAGATCCCTCTCTTATCTTATTGGGTGCAGATATAATCTATACAAGTTTCAAAACCCAATGGCTTGCTACTTGGGGTTCGAGTAGCAGCCGTGCGTATGGATTTTCGTTTATAAAAAATAATAGAAGGGAATTCCTCGCGACATTCTTTAGGGGCAGCTTATTGATTTATGGACTAGAAACTATTTTGTTTTTTTTACAAGCCCAATTAAATTATTTAGGAAATATTACCCCTTTCGTATAGGCCACACTAAATACGTCAAACACTTGTCTTGGTTGCATTCGTATCAGTGAATTTTCTCACAAATCAAGATCTAAAACCTAATCTGTCATACTGTGACATTTTGTCTAAATTATTTTAACGTAAAGCCTTTAACATGTACCGATACTCTGTGATACTCTCATATATTATCCTTTTTAATATGTTCTTACAGTTTCATAGAATATTACAAAAAGATAAACTTTTCATTTGGGTTCTTATACATAACATTGTCGATAATATCAAGCTACTCAGCACTAGGTGCTCTAAGATGGAGTAAGATATTAATAATTTTTAACGTTCGATAAAGACCTCATACGTTTTAGGTTTTCCTTGCAATTGGAAATTTGAAGAGATGCACGTACTTACGTACTTTTTAATACCTTCCGTAGGTGTGCCTTGCACCGTATTGGAATCTTGGTGGCGTCACGGAGTTTTAGAGCACGCCGGGGTGTGGATTCATTTGATCGTTGGTTTAATACTGTCAGCCTTAAAGATGAAAAGGTTTAAGGTTTTTGGAATAGACGCGGTTAATTTTTGTGTTTTCGTAAATTTGATGTGCCTCCTCCTTGTTACATTTCTCTATGGAGATTTTAACATTGCCATACTGTTGCTTTTGTTTATAATGGCCCAGTATGCTGCTTATTCCAAGCCGCCAGAACACTTATATAATTATTGTTTAGCTGGTTTTACTTATGCGGTCTGTAAATCGATTTAAACATTTATGGAATAAATGTCGAAGAACTGAATATCTACAATATATTCTATGCATATTAAAATAATAATAATTGTGTTTATAAGCGCATAATTTACTAGTGTTTTATACATTTAGGTTTTCGATGAACAAAAGTTCATCTTATGAATTCACAAAGTCTGTCTGTCTGTCTGTCTGTCTGGATGTCCGTAGCTTTTTTCCTGTTGACATTTTTGAAAATTTTCTTTCGGATTCCTATAGAACATCAAAATCTAAGACATTTTTGCTTCGATCATTTTTTGTCTATCTCATCGGCAAAGTGGTCAAATCGGCTCCCGAAAAAATTTTAAAAAATTTTACAATTCCAGTCAAATTTTCGAACAAATTTTTTCCAAATTTGCTTTAGAAATAAGCAGTTCTTTTGTTCATCCCGGCAATGCAAGCTTGCGCATTCCCAACTGGTTTTAAGTTGTAAATGTGGACAATTAGGCAACTAACATAACAGTCTTGTCCTAAAACCATATTATAAGCTTCAGGCGTAAATATCTTTACTAAATTCAAGATTTGGATTCACTGCACTTCTCAACACAGATTGAAATAAACTACACAATGACGACATTATTAATAAAATTAGACAATACCGAGAAATAAGTTTTTAAACTCACGATAGTAAGAAAAGATCTCGTACTTTATGTCATAATTATTTAGTTAGGAACGTATTTGCCTCTTCGGAATTCGGTTGAGACAATTCTGCCGGTGTTGGTAGACCAAAGAACTCTGTTTTACGATCTGGGTTTAGGTACTACGTAGAGCTGGAATACATGACGTGAAAAAGGCAAGGATTTTGTGTACGGAAAAATTTATGTCCATCGTCTTTAAAGTTGCAAACTGGTTCTAAGACGAGAACCTTTGTCACAACGTGGCCTGTTTGGAAAAAAAGCACAAAGAAAATGCCAGTAGGGAGACATTTTAAAAGCGGCATAAAGGTGGATTTAGGTTAGGATTTGATTTCCATCTTTGTTTCGTAAATGCATGGTCGCATTCCTGTAGGTCTTCCCAAGATGCTCCCATGGAGAAGGAGTACCTACGTACGCCAAATTCAATGCAGAAGAAGTTACTAAAGAGTCCCAATATATGGGAAGTAGGTGCAAAATGGCTGACACTTTAAGATTAAATTTCTGGGTTTCTAACAACGAGTCCCATCGTCTAGTCTATGAACACAACTAGTCTTGAAGGTAATCATGCAGAAACCGCTGAAAACGTAACAAAATACCTCAAAAACTGACTGTTTCTAGGAAAAAAAGTGTTGATGGACTCTTCCAACTTTCGTCATAGCCAAATCGCTGAGAACCGCGAACATGCCACCACGAGCACGACTTACGGAATGGAATAGAAACGGGACGTCCAGAGTGATATTCTCATCAGTAAAGAAACATGCCAAAAAGACTTATCCTACACTGCTAATAATGTTTTGTCCTTTAAAAATTCTATTGGTTCAGAATAATAATTCGCATTTTTCTTAACTTCAGCGTTAGTAATTTAATTCTTAAGGAGCGTTACTATTTTGTATTTATTATGGTTATTTAAAAATTAACAAAGAATTATGTTATTCATACAAATCACAAAACCAAAAGTCTTCTTCTTTTTAAACCTCCTTCATCCAATCTATATCTTCGCTTCCTTCCTCCAAAATATCCCTTCTATTTCTTCCTTCCTACCCAAGTTGCCCGCAATTTTCTTACAAATGATTCAGCTCTTTCCCCATTCCACAGACAGTCTAAATATTCTCTTTTCGTCCGGGCACGAGAATCTGTTTATCCTTTCTTCATCTAAATCTTGCCACTATTCTTTTTAGGCCTGAGTTTCCTCAAATATCTCGGAATACCATTCGTCATTATTTCCTCGTAACTTTTGTTACCTTTTTCCTTCAAAACAAACTTTTCATATAGAAGTATAGCGCATACTTACTTGTTTAATACTACTGGAAATTTGGCAGCTTTTCGAGCGATCGTCTTTCGAGCCAAAGTACTGTTCTTCACTCGGCGTTTTGTCCGTAAAACATTTTCGGCGTTTTATCCGCGAATTCAGTTGGAGTTCGGAGACGACGCCATGTTACTACCGCTAAGGCGTCGTTTTTACTTTCGGTGTTTTGACCACATTCGGCGATTAATCCACGAAAGCATTTTCGGCGATTTGTCATAGATCCCTCTACATATCCTCCTCTCATGATTTTTCTTTTTCTGCATGTCTCTCTTTCACCTGTCTGATTTTACACTCCCTAATCGTTTAATTTCTCTTTATTTCGTTTCTTGTCCCGTTCTCTTCACCGTATTTGTATTATTTTTTCTTTACTTTTCCTTCGCCTCCTCCCCTTTTTTCTCACTTATAATTTCATAAAGCTTAATTATTTCCGGATAATAATTAATGCTCGAATGAAATTCGGTATGAAAATCGTAACGACACAAGAAAAAGGAATCCATTTCTGTTTTGGTGAAATTGTGTGAAAGAATATGTCACGTTTTGAAGTTGAAAGTTTGGCAAATATTGACGAAGCAGTAGTTTCTATAACGCCGGAGAACACCAAGAATAGCAAGAGTTCCGTCTGAGGTCAGTTTCAGTGTTTCTGTAAGGAAAGAAAGTACAAGTTGGAAAAGACAACCTCAAAGGATGAGTGAGCCGGTATGCTAAAAGAATTCAATATGAAGCGGAAAGATGGAGAAGACTATAAAGAGTCGGTAGTAAAGGTTATGTGGAACTCCACCGCCAAACAACTACAGGATTTCTACTATAACGAACACAACGTCAAATTTGATCCATTTGCCAACGTCAAATTTAGCAGCGCTTGCGCTGCGAGTGACGCCAAACGAAGAAATTTACAAACTGATCAAATGAAAAGAAAATTGAGCTCAGCCGCTGTAAACAAACAAGAAATAGAAAGAATGGTCGAAATGTGCAATGAAAATATGCCCTTGAGATTACAACAAAAATTATTTTGGATTGCCGGCTACGAACTTGCGTGGAGGGATGGAGAGGGTGCCACATGTCGTCTTCACCACTTTTCGGAAGAACAGGGCAGCAAGGGCGCCAGTACTGGCCGCCTACTGCACAATCCTGTTTTCACGAAAATCTGTCAAGGAGGGGCGAAAAAGTTAGCTGATAGCAAATGGTTAATTTCTAATGCAAATTCTCCAGACTTTTGTCCAGTTCGGTAATACCAACGCTGCTTGCATTATAAGACAATAAAATTTCTTCTTTATAGTTTAAGAAACTTTTGGAAAAAAGAACGAGATTTATTACCAGCGACAGATTATTTTTGACAGCAAACCCTAATTGGCACAATATTTCTTCCAAAGGCTGGTACAAAAGTATGCCTATAGGACGGAACACCGTTTCAACTTGGATGAATATTTTAGCTCAAAAAATTGGAATTGACACAAAAGCGGTCAAGATCACAAATCACTCCATACGAGCTAGTGCCGTTTCAAATTTAGCAAACGAATGAAGAGCAGCTAAGTTACAGGGTATAGTATTGCGTATTCAATACGTCCCTATCTACAAATGGATGCAGAATATCATCAACGGATAGTGGAACGTATGAGGAATGATTCTGAATCACGTGTTGTTGTTAATTCAAATACCACCACTAGTTCTGAAGCATTTTCCAGAGCGAATGTTAATTTGCAAAAATTTTCAAGAAATTTTTTTGGTTGCCATGATTATGGCTCAAGAATGAATTTTACTATTGGTCAATAATGAGTGTCGTACGATTTTTATAAAATACACCGTTACTCACAATCTATATCCACAAATTTTCATAATTATACAAATAGTTCACGATGGTTGGTTTTTTATGATAGTTAGGCAACACACACAACAAGTTTGCGTTAAAAATGCCTATTATCACTGTTAATAGATCTAAGTATTTGGCTAGTCTTTCAATTTCAATCAACGCTAAAGCTTAACAACTGTTACGCTCAGCCGCGCGTATTTATTAAAGATACACAATGTAAAAAATAAATAAATTTTAATTATAAAACAATGCGTAAAATTTTTATATCCACATAAAATTTGTAACAATCGTCTTCATTGTAAAATGCTACCTTTTTCAATCAAACTAGCAACATCTACAAGCCCTAGAGAACAAAGACAAACCAACGCCGCTCCTTGTTCGGCAAATCTTTTATTTTTTTCCCTGCAACACAATCAACTTGAGTCAATTTCAACAGTTAATTCTTTCAAATTACCAAAACGTCGAACTATACCGCTTCCCATTTAGCGTGAGTACAGATTTAAACAATTTATCTTCGTGTACTGTCTCGTAAGTAGGAGATTTATATTTATTTTTATTACACCAACTAATTAACTTCGTTTTTGGCAAATCTGCATCTTGAACATAAGAGGCTCTGATAAACGCGCACCTTAATTCAAAAACGTCATCTTTCTTTAAACGCTTTGGACTTGGGTTAAACATATCAGGAGTAACTTGTCGCCTTCCTAAATTACCTTTAGCTTGATATTCCAATTCCTTTTTTCTACAATAATCGCCGAGATCCCAAAGTGCGCTAAAACTTTGTTTGAAGCAAATACAAACTCAGAATAATGCATCCCTTACCAAATTTGTTCCAGAGTTTGACACTCCAAAAACTTCTTGCCCTTTGGCGTTTCCTGCAATTCTTTCAACATATTTTGAACGCAATATTTTGTATTACTCGGTGCATTATCATAATCAACAGCGTATTTTAAATAATCTATTATAACATCATCTAATGGTTTTAACCCTTTCAGACGGAATATCGAACAATTTCCTTGAGCAACTCGTGCTAACATCACGCTAGAGCATCCGCATTCTTTTTTAAATTTACATATATCTGAGTACTTTTCTATTTCACGAGATCCTCCACTAAAATTTGTACATGCAGACTATATCTACCAATATAAATTACTTACTTAGCTACGACAGGTATGTTAATACTTTCAGCAATTTTTTTAATTGTCTCATTTCGATTAGGATGTTGAGGCCTTTCATCTTTCGTCCTACCATGAACACCAATAGCTGATATACCTGTCGAAGCCAATTCTGTAACTAAATTAATTGTATCGTCAACACTAGGTAGCACACGAATTTTACAAGTAATTGGAATTTTAATATTTTGTACTAAAGTAGATAGAATAGCTTTTGCCTTATCTGGTTGTTTTAACAAAGCCGCTCCCATGCCCCCTTTCAACGAAAATTCCTTGGGACAACCCATATTTATATCAATACCGGCTATGTCATTCTCGCTAGAATTAATAATTACTTAGTTATCTTAACTAACCAGGACTTACATTAATTTAGCTACTTGAAGAGCTCGTTGTGGATCACAAGTACCTAATTGTACAACGACTTTGTCTTTTTCTTTGTCGCAAGTTCGAAAGACGACAGAACCATCTGATCTATCAATAAAGTCCACAGTTCCAAGCACATCTGTAATTTGCCAATTTAAATAAAACTTTGTAAACCCCAAGTAACAAATATTAAATACCATTCACACGACGTACGGTGCGCAGGAATTTCCAATCAATTAATTCTTCAGAATATACTATGTCGGCCCCATAATCTAGTGCCAATAATCGCATCGGAAGCGTTCCAACTCTTACCATAGGAGCTAATATTATTTTGTCGTTGTAAGTTAAAGGATTTTGAAATTTAGTCATGCTTTATTTAAAAAATTTTCACGCTAGATTGAGGTTATGATTTTCGTAGTTCAAAAGAATGACGTCTGCGGTATTTGAACTACGTAATCGGATTCAATATTAATGTACAAGATGTATCGGAATAAGTAATTTTACATTCGGATTTTAAAACACGAGACTTACACGACAAACAATTTTATTTATATGTATATCAAAGTTATAAAATTACTAATTATAAATTAGTACATTAATAAAAATTTATAAATTCATTCTGTATAAAAATAGACTTAAAAATATCAACAGATCAATGATATGCAATTTGTTGTGAGAAGCACAAAAAAACTTATGTACTGACTGCCTCTTCACTTAACGTTTTAAGGGCAAAGAAACAGAAAAAGCAAAGACCATAATTGTAAAGATCTAAAATAGGAAAGTCGGTATCGAATTGTCCTTCTCTAAGTATGAAGTGATTAAATAAGTAGGATATAGAAGCGGCAACACCGAAATAGTTTTCAGCGAAGAAAGACGTAACGCCCAAGGAAATACCAGTAATCGCAATTAATGTATCAGTCGCTTCCTCTTTCGATTTGTCAGCTAAATATAAAGAGAAAGGTATAAGGGAAGCACCAGCATGACAAATTCCAAATTCGTATCGATAGGCGTGACTCAACCAGAACTGGGCCGAAATGAATGGCAGTGTCGTAAGCATTTGTAAAAATGACGTAAAATTATATACATTGTCAACTGAATCTCCATAGTCAGGATTACCTGAAATGAATCAATTGAAATATAATTTAGACAAATTTTATGGTACGCACCCCATTTCCATACTCCCAGAAGGGAATTTGTGATTATGACGGTGTAAGTGCACCAGGGTAGGGAAAAACTTACACTCGATGTTCTATATAAACAGTAAATGCCAGTTCCCGCTAATACTATGTGCGATATTGCAGTGGAATATCTATGTGACATTGTTTTTATAACATAAATTTAAAATTTTAAAATAAATTGTGATTTGTGGGTTACATTACTACTTTTTCAAAACATCTAACGTGACTACATTGTGGCTGACGTGAATACAAGGTTTAACATGTGACTGTCATATTTTGTAAAAACCATAGAAACTTATCTATAAAAAAAGTTTCAATTTTTTTTAGCAAGCTAAATAATATACAGTGTCAATGAACAATAGTAATTGAGATTTGGGGTCATCTAAAATAGTAGTTTCCGTGGTTATCATTAATTGTACGCGTGCGCAGTAAGAAAAAAAATAAGATCAAACGATATAACGATAACGCCAATCTTTATTTACGGCGAAAGTTAATTACGTATAGTGTGGTTATAGGGCGAAACGGTCACAAAAAATTAGGTTTGGGTTAAAAATTATAACAAAAAAGTATAATAACTGATACTTCTATTACAGGCAGTCCAAAACCTTCTATTGAAATTGCTTGACGTCATCGTTATTTGTACTCACAGAGTACATTCATGAAATTTAAAACTTGGACACCACAATTTCTGTAAACAAAAGTTTGCACATTGTGAAGCGGGCCATTCGGTTCGTTGTTCTGTTTGTTCCTCGGTTTATTGTTCAGGTGTGTACGAAGCTTTACAATAAGCATATTAATATGAACTATATCTTATGAAAGGAGAGTTATGTAACTATAATTAACGACTTAACGTTACGTTAGTAGATTCCATTTATTATTTACATATTTTCTTGGAACATTCGATAATTAACTATCGGGATATGATGACCCTATACTTCGCAGGTTGTGCGCAACTGGATACAAGCAAATAACTTGGAGCTGTTACCTTGGCCAGCAAAAAGCCCAGATTTTAACATTATCAAAAATGTTTGGGCTCGAATACTTGCTGTTATCCGAAGACAACAAGGGCCAAATTTTATACCAGTAAACCGTAATGCACTAATTGCAGCCATTGATACCGCATGGGAAACGATTAATATTAATTATATTGATACCTTGATAGCGTCAATGAGCAGACGCCTCCAAGAATGTATCAATAATAATGGAGGTCACACCCATTATTGATTTCTTATATTTATTTATATAGTAATACCTTTATTTAAAAAAACGTTTTCATTTAATTTTAAACTATAACTTGGTATCTTAATTATAATTATGTAATAAATTCTTGTCAAAAAACTAAATATATACGTTGACAATAAGAATTGCCTTAGTTTTTATTTTCACTTTTATATTAACTACAGAAAAAAATGGAACGTCATAAAATATACATTTTGTAAGGACTAAATATTATGAATAGAGAGTTTAATGATTTTTTTAATAACTTACAATAATTAGTAGGTTAGATTTATTTAAAAATAAGTAATAATCAGTCAACCCAAATAACCATGTTTAGTTTTTTGATTTAATTTAAAAGTTATTGCTTGTAAACGTTTTTTAAATCAAAATTATTTCTAATTTTATTTCCTAAACAAAATTTTGATTCGATAATTAATCGAGCTATGGTGTTTAATTAGCGATACCTTCAAATATATTCTTTAAAGAAAAAAATTAAGTAAGCAACGTAAATTACCTATTTTCTAAAACGTGCTTAGTGTAATGATTCATTCTACAGTCCTTCTATAAGATAACCCCTGCTGAGACTACCTGCTGTTAGAATTGTAAATGATACCCTTAAGCCCGCTTCACAATTTGCAAACTTTTGTTTGCAGAAATTGTAGTGTCCAAGTTTTAAATTTCATGAATGTACATTATTTTAAATAAACAAAATGTGTGTCTGACGACATCTCGTGTAAAACATTGACACGTATGATTAGTATAAACTAAGAAAATGCCAACAGTTAAAAGTGAAGGACATGTGTGCGTTTACGTGCATATCGCTATCTAAAGCAACAGCTTCAATGCCTTAAACGCACGAGTGTCGATAAAGCCAAGTAAAAAACTTGTACAGAAGCATTACACGCAACGAAAGAACACCTGATGCTGCATTTCGCTCTTATTATGAGCTGTCTTGTACAGTTGTATACCGCACTTAAGTATACACCTCTGATGAGCTCATAATAAGAGCGAAATGCAGCATCAGGTGTTCTTTCGTTGCGTGTAATGCTTCTGTACAAGTTTTTTACTTGGCTTTATCGACACTCGTGCGTTTAAGGCATTGAAGCTGTTGCTTTAGATAGCGATATGCACGTAAACGCACACATGTCCTTACTTTTAACTGTTGGCATTTTCTTAGATTATTTTAAATGCCCAAAATCTCTCTATCAAAGCCCATTCGTTTTAGCACTCAGTATAGAGCATTTATATTCAATGGTTTTATTTATCCCGATGACGTCATGTATGAATTGAATCACAAAACGTCCGTCGCCTGTGAAGCATAAATATGAGACCTCAGACCTGATACCGACCTTTCTTGTATTTACTTATTTAATTGTCGATTGAGGTTACGTACGCAACCCGGCGGTTTGTTTACTTGATAATGATTTTTCGTTTTTAATTGCTTCTTGAGTTAATATTTTAAAAGATCGGTTTTTTGAAAACCACATTACTTTCTAGTATTCATCTAAAGTAAACTTTTAATTTATTTTTACAAACAGAGATAACATTTTGTTTTCATTTGTAGCATATATGATTAACGATTAGTAGAATTACTAAAAATTCAATCTAAATAAATAAACATTAACTCGCAAATTTTGCGAATTAGAGTATATTGCCCTTATAATTCGGACATGAAGTGCAGCTCAATGTTTTAGGGTGGGTGAGGTTTACTTAAGGCAACCTTAGCATCTAATACTGTTACGCGACTGGTTATTTGAATAAATCAGAATGATGCGCGGCGTTCTTGAACTTTTGTATTCCTGAATATTCGATAATCTTCTAGAATATTATTCTACTATGCGTAGCCAATTATTTGTTGAAGTTCAGTTCGAAGTTATCATTTAATGTGACTTGATATAAGTGAAACATGTGTATTTATCACAGTTATATTTACTGTTTGTGTTTAAAGTAAGAGTGTAATACGATCCTCGTTGTGTTTATACTTCCCGATTGTGAAAGAAAAACAAAGCGATAATATTCGTAGCAATACTTGGATCTTTTATATGCACCCGAGTGGTCAAAGATTTAGAACCGCCAACTTTCTGTAAACACTATTACAGCAATTACTTCCTTTCTTTGAAATAATCCATTGGTCTTAACCTACAATTATTTACAAATTTACAAAGTGAAGGTTACAAACATTCAGTTCTGAGTAGCGGACGATGAAGGGTGTCCAGTTAAAACGATGTAGAAAACAATGAACGTGCTAAATTTGTCGTTAACCTTTTTTAAAATGACGGGTTAAAAAAATCCATTAAGCAAGCTTTGTATCAAGCCCATGCATCGTAGTAAATTAAATTAATAAAGATAAAATCAATTGACAATAATAAATAAAGTTGAAAGTAAACTGGAAGAATAAGATAGAAGATATCAAGGTTATTACAAACAAACCACATCGTATGAAAAACCCAGGTCATCGTTCAAAGTCGCTGAAGGTTGCACGCATCACGTCATCAATAAATGTAGTAAGGTTAGTATACTAAAATGGTAATAAAAATTTTGTATAAAAAAAAAGGTTGTAGCGGAATTATTGTTATTTAAAGTTCATTTAAATTTAATCCATAAATAAAAATTGGGTTAAGTTTTACAAGTAGTAAATTTAAAAATGCAATAATTACATTTGTAGTACTCGACGAGGGGATTTCAATGTTACCCCTCATTTTTCTCAAAACGATCCTCAGTCCAAAAATCTTTTTTTGAATGGATGATGACCTTTCGCGACCCTTGGAGTGTACTGAAGTCTCCTCGTCGAGTATTATTGGGTTAGGTATTACAACTGGTGGCCCAATTTAACTTAGTTATTGTCAAAGAAATCCTCAAAAAATCCATATTTGTGTATTTATAATATACACGGGTAAAAACCCAATTATAACACTAAAATAAATGAAAATTCATACACACCTAATAAACTAATATTATCTACACACATAAAATCGTGGCCTGGTTTGTGTTTGTGTGTGTGTGTGTGTGCGTGTGCTTGCGTGCGTGCGTGCGTGTGTGTGTGTGTGTTTGTTGTGTGTGTGTATTACAGTAATATGACAATGACAAAAATAACTTATAGTAACAAAATAAGTATTTTAAAAGTAAACATAAACCTTTTAATTTCGGATAATTTAGTCGTACCTAACCTAACTTATTTATTGTCAAAGAAATCCTCAAAATCCATATTTGTGTATTTATAATATACAGGTAAAAACCCAATTATAACACTAAAATAAATGAAAACTCATACACACCTAATAAACTAATATTATCTACACACATAAAATCGTGGCCTGGTTTGTGTTTGTGTGAGTGTGCGCGTGGTGCGTGCGTGCGTGTGTGTGTGTGTGTGTGTGTGTGTTTGTTGTGTGTGTGTATTACAGTAATATGACAATGACAAAAATAACTTATAGTAACAAAATAAGTATTTTAAAAGTAAACATAAACCTTTTAATTTCGGATAATTTAGTCGTACCTAACCTAACTTATTTATTGTCAAAGAAATCCTCAAAAAATCAATATTTGGTTTTTCGGATAACCTACCTAATCCTAACCACCGAACTATACAGGGTGATTCATAACTATTGGGACATAGACTAAGAGCGGGTTATTTAGACCAAAATATGACCATAAGACACAATATGCCTTAATAAAATATTGCTGTGGAAAAAGACACAAGGCGTTAGTTAAAAATTTTTTTCTTCATTTTTTGTTAATAATTTCACTGTAAAATTATCAATTCTTATCAAAATCTACAAAGAAGCATAATTATCTGACAGTCCAAAACGTACCCTTTATAAATGAAGTAATATTTAAAATCCCCTTCTGACACTATGAATTTTTCAACTGCGTTTTGCTTGGAAATTATTGCATTTAAACAGGAGTACCAATATTGTGTAAAAATGATGTTTACGTCATATTCTCAAATCAAAATCTCTAAATAGTTTTCTCCAAAAAGTCACCAGTCGATTTCATCACTACAAGAAATTGTAAAATAATACATAAAATAATGTTTTTGGTCTAAAGTTATGCCGATTTTGATAAGAATTGAAAAATTTACAGTGTAATTATTAACAAAAAATGAAAAAAAAAGAATTTAATTTAACGCTCTGTATCTTTTTCCACAGCAATATTTTATTAAGGAATATTGGGTGCTATGGTTATATTTTAGCCTAAATAACACGCCCTTAGCCTATGTCCCAATAGTTATGAATCACCCTGTATATAGTACAGTGATCCTAACCTTATTGATTGTGAAAAAAATTCTAAAAAAATCAATATTTTGGTTTTTCAAATATCCTAACCAGACCTCCAGATCATAAACCGTTTAAATATAATGTAAAGTTTCAAGTCACTGATTTCATTAAAGAAGCCAAGATGCCGAGAAAAACTATAAAAGAATTAATAGAGTCTCATGGTTAATATAAAAGTCAATTGAATTTATTTTGTTAGATATAAAATTTCAATAATCGGAAGACGTTGGTATTTAACAAACAATCAAAGAAAACCAAAACTGCACGCCATTCCTTGTTTGCGTTTGGAACAGAATCTAATTCATGCGACAAATTGCAATGCCAAATTGCATAGAAACTTGCACCACGTGAAGCGCTAATTGTAAAGAAATTTGGTTGCATCGTGTAAATTTCCCGCTTTCGGTAACTTTAGAAAATTTAAGCACTTGAGATTTTTTGTTTATAAGATTATCGTATGAAGAGACGCTATTTAAGATTGATATGTATAAAAAAAATCTCGTAGATTAATGCCGTTGTATGAAAAACGACCATTTTTAAAAAGTTCCTGGAACTGTCAAAATTTTTGACGTTTATAAGTAAATAAATTCTTTAATTATTAAAGCGTAATTAATTCTGCCTATCTGTTACAATTATCGGAGAAAGTTTGTTTTTAACTATAATTGTTTAATCTTGAATTACAATCGCATTTAAATAATGTCGGATTTGGTTGTGGATTATTCTTCGAAACACAAACAGTTACTTTTTGATTTAAAGTGCACAGTAGAAGGTTTATTAGTGGCACAAGTAGCTAACGTATGGTCCATATATGGTGGTTTGAACCGATTACATAACGCTTTAGAGAAGATCTTCAAAAACGGTTGTAAAGCGATATGCGACGATGCAAGTATTATTCACCACTTCCTTTTAAAAATATAACGACTTCTATTTGCAGAACTCCTCAGATTATTGGATGTTTATTCAAGGTTTAGAGTGGCTTCAACCGAACACTGTTAAATGTTCGTTGATTATAGATTGCGAATATAAGTCGCACATACCGCAACACCTTAAAAATGATAGAGCATCTATATGGTTGTATCGGAGTATAGAAAATCATTTACTGTCACAAAAACTTTCCTGGTTATTGTCAGATAAAAAACACCTAGAAAGTTGCTATCAAAAACAGGCATTTTTTTCCCAAGAAAAGTATGCCGAATCCGTTTTGATATGTTTACGTGCCGTAGAGAGAAATCAACCTAGTTTGGTGTCCAAAATTGATCCCCGTCTTTTTCTAAACAAAATAAACGAACAAAAATATAATAAAACACATAGGCGATGCTCCTCATTTCCGGATAATCATTTAAAAAATGTACAGGAGTTAAAGTGCCGAAAATCCCTTCTTAAACTTGAACCTGAAAAAATACTTCCTGGTAAACTAAAACCATGGAATAGCATGCCAAATCTATCTGTGCAAGTGCTTGCTCCTAAAGAAAAAAAGAATCAAAGTCTTACTACACCTTCAACACCAATCAGCAGTAGGTACAAGCAACAAACTGTTAGACTTTCCTTTCCGTCGTTAAAAGCTACTATAAAAAAATCCCGTCCTAATAATATTAAGAGAAAGGTCAAGCACGTCATTATTAATAATTGCGATATTATCGAACACTCGCCTATAAATCAGTCCTCTGTCCATAGTGCCTTAGAAGCAGGTTTAGTCAATTTATCCGTAAAATCTTTACCGGAGCGAAAATCGCCATTGCCGAAGACAAACGCAGCACGGTCCATACCGGAATATGGGTTTTTAACGGCCCTATCCGGGGAGAAAGATTACAGAAAACACCCGAAGAAAAGTTTTATCGAAGACGGGGGTATGAGCGTTTTGCCGATGGCGACGGGATATTTTCCACGTCCAATCAAAGGTCAAACGCTTACCGCTTTTTTAACATCGAGTCAATTTGCGCGATCGAACGCGGAATTAGATAGAGAAAACGCGCACTTTAGCGTCTCCGAAGCTGTGATATCCGCCATGGAGCAGATACGTTGCAAACGAGATTTAAATTTTGCCGACGAGCAGGTCGAAGAAAGCGACGAGGAAATCATGAATTTGAAACAAAGGATAAGATTACGTAGAAGACAGAAACTTGAAGAAAAGCAACAGAAGATGTGGTCTCCGCGAGGTGATAGTAAGAAAATACTTAAATTTTTTTTAATCGATAATTTCAAAGAATATCCGTTTAGCGAGTGTTAGCGTTAGCACGTCTTCCACCACGCCTTCGGCAACGCCACCGCAAAGCGTTAGTTCAGACGACATTGAAGACATAGAAATAGACGAAGCTTCGAATTTGATTGAAAATCGTGGGCTTTCGATGTCGATGGCTTCGTTGTATTCCGACGCGGATTTGTTTAAAAAACCTCGCGGCGCTCCCGACGGCGCGTCCGATGTTTTATCGGCGGAAGGTGTTGCGCTATCGCTTATAAGTAGATTTAACGAAAAGCAACTGCCAAGGTAAATTATACTCTAGCAGTTGAGCCTATTAACAATTACATATTTTAATTAATAGAGCTTCCGATTTAGTATGGTTGGTATCTGCGGAGGATGCGCCTCAAGCTTTACTTCCTTTGCCGAAAAGTTGGCCAGTGAGTCCCGACGAATGCGGCGAGAACCAATTGACGCCTCTTCGGGGGACAACGGAATGGGCACCACCTCGACCTCAAATCATTTTCACTCCTCATCCGCGACCCGAGTAAGTATCCATGTTCCGAAAAACAAAAAGAGTGTCGAATAATTACGCTTTCCTTAAAGTAATATTCTTTGGTGTTGTTGTCATTGCTCAAACAGGAGAAAGTGTTTGATGGAGAAGCAGAATTATCGTTGCGCGGGTTGTGGAATGAGGGTTGCGCCTCAGTACGCGTCGAGATTTAGATATTGCGACTACCTTGGACGATATTTTTGCACCGGGTGTCACACGAATCAACTCGCGCTGATTCCAGGCAGGGTCTTGCAGAAGTGGGATTTCACGAGGTATATAAACCTGTTTTGATGTCTACTCTGCCTGCACATTGATTACGTGGACGGTTACAGTTAGGAAATTTTTTTTTAATTGCGACTAAAGTGACTAAATCTTGATGTGGAGGTAGAGCACATACAGCCTGTCCGTGTAGTACGCGTACCTTTGATATTGCCCTTAAAAAGTAGATCATTCAAAATAAGTTTTGAACATTCTTTTAGGTTCCTCAGTGTCTACAATTGAAAAATATTTTCAATTCTACAGGGTGTTTCACTTTCATGGCCACCTGCAAACTTTAGAGATATATTTTTTATTCTGAATCTGCGTGAAAGAACAACTTTCATAGTTTAAAAGTTGACATTGGTTACACATGGTATGAGAAAAAATTGAAAATGATGAATAACTTGATAAAATCAAATAAATCATACTTCTCACGAGTACTTCCCCAAATTAACCGGTTGCTTCTTTAACTTAGCTTTCAGATTCCTCAGTTAGTGCACCACCCATCCTCAAATTGCAACATTTATCCGATATGAAGAGAACCTTCGAAAGAAAGATCATTTCACAGAAGTTTCTCTCGTTAACATGGTAAGTAATTCGGGACCAGGCAGAAGGGTCTTCCTTTAGAAAAGCTGCACCTGCTCACCACCTGTATAGGACAAAATGACCTGGATTGAATCCTCGTGACGGCAAATCCGTTGGATTCAGCTCTCCTGGAACATGCCTCCATTGTGTGGAATCCGATGATTAGGTACGAAAACTTCCCAATTCCCATCCTTTTTAATCCATGATAAGGCTGTGACACCAATAAATAAAAGGAATATATGTGAAACTTATGGAATCCTTAGGACCTTTCCCAACCGACTAACAATCAGGCATAACATCAGCTCTCGTCTAGGAATAGTCGGCTTCTAGGAGCCAGGTAGAATCAGCTACACTTTTCACTCCACTCTGACCTCAGAAATATAGCAGCACATAGGCGTCGCCAAATCTCTTTTAGCGCTGGAATGGAGCTGCAAGTGACGATTTATTCGCACATCTTTCAAATATTCCAGGTTTTCTTTCTGTCCACTTCAAGAATTTCTTTCTCTGGAAAAAGCTGATCTCATCGAATCTTAGTGATCCAGGCTTCCTAAAGTTGTAATTTAGGCAGGAGAAGGGTAGGATCAAAACCTCGATGGGGTCGAAGACTTGGGCAACAGTGGAGAGGATACTTCTCTTGGTAATCTTGGAAGATTGGTCAAACCCCTTTACATCACAGGAAATGGTACCCGTCTGGCGATTCCACTTTACTCTCAAAACACCAATTTCCACAGGTTCCCCACCCCCTTTGGTCCAAAGAATATCTTCGTCTGTTCCCAACTCCATCCCCACTTTTTTCTTTAACAAAGTGGATTCATCCTGAAATTGAACTTAAAAAGCCTTTCAGCGGTAGGTTAGAGATCTCCTTCAATCTTGTTCAGATGATGAGTTATGGTCGTCTCCAGCAGGGAATAACTACAATTAAGTCCAAAGACTAAGACTAAGTCTTGTGCTCGTAAACCTTCACTTCCTTGCAGGATTCATCCATCCACCAGAAAAATTTCAAGACGTTTGTCTCATCCGGAGAGACTCAGATCATTTGGAACGCCTTGCCAATATCTGCGCTGCATCCAAATTCTCTGAATCTGATAAGCAGTGGATCCGCTGATCAAGCAGGTTAGGTTTTTATAAAGCATCATGTTAAGGGACTTGTTGCTGGTGGTCTTGCAAGAGGTGTCATATACTGGTCTGACAGGAGTAGTTCTACTATCCTTAAATAATAACCTTTATTAAGTTAATAATAACTATTAGCATCTTACATTTGACATATACTAAGCTACAATCTTTTATTTCGTTGGGCAATTCATTATATAACTTTAATTCTTTATAGTAAGTAACTAGTACATACGGGTCGATGAGGCAGGAAATGGCCATCATTCCCATATGCATCTACCTCTTTAACAAACCCCTCGTTTTCCCACGTCTTAAAGATCACATCATAGTTACCAAACTACTTTTAACTTTTTAGTAGCATTCTGTAGACGTTTCTTAGCCTGAATTCGATTAGAGGAATGGTCTGTAAAGAGTTTCTCTACGGCGAAGACACCTTACATCTTCCATCTAGAAACGCTTCTGTTTTCCACCGGATTCCGAATTCCTATCAATTCCAGATTTCAAAGGCAAGGGATTTCTTGAGAAATACAAAACATTCTGGTAACAGTCACTGCCAAGTATGAGGAACAGGTCCTTCTAGACTCCATCCCAAATTAGTTTCACGTGCGATGATACCACATTTTAGGTTCAAAGACCTTCTAGTTAGGATTGAACCCCAGCAGTTACTTTTAAAAAGGATGTCTCATCATTAAAGTGGATCCCCAGGTTTGACATTTCCTTTATCCATAGGCCATTGGGAATTCTGGGTAGGCTCCCACAAATTTCGTTTACCTCCAGAAGCTCGAAGTCCATTGTGTGTCTCCATTTTGAGGGATTCCAGGGTCACCTTTAAACAGCTGGGCTTCAGTGTATTGAGGAGGACGTCGGAACTGCAGGAGTTACAGGCTAAATTCACGACATTCGTAATTTCGCCATTCTTCTTCGTCTTTGGGATCGTTTTCAGCCTTGGAGTCGGTACAGAAAATGGGATAGTGATGAACACCACAAATAGCACACTTGACGAGGACTTTGCACTTCTTTGCGAAATGATGTAGCTTAAGGCAGGCAGTTTTTCTCCTTTACCTTATCCTTCCTTTGGTCTACATTCCAGGATAATGATGCTGTTGATAGTAACCCGCTGCAGCCGGAATCTCTTTTTTACTTGGAGATCTAGTGATTCTTCAGTCTGCCTGTATCCTTTATTCCCGGACCCAATCAAATGTTTAAAAATCTAACATATACATAAAATCACCACAGTTGATGAGTGGTCAACGAAAGTAGGGCACTCTGTATAACTCTAAATATTTTAAAGAATGGTCAAAAAATCCGGGTACTACACGGACAGGCTGTATACTACTTGGCTTCCTGTAACCCTCTGAAATGTTTCTGTAATGTTCTTAGGTACCCTGTTTCGAACTTCTCTTACCGACTTTTGGAACAGATGTATTTGGACCCGCTGTTTCGGGTATTCGATTTAAACAAAAACATTTCGAAACGCTCAAAAAATCTTGTGCTCTCTAAAAAATACAGGTTAGGTCTGCATTACATGAAAGACTTTATAATGACGTGTCGTTTTGCGGAAACGTAAGTATTTCAAACCGAACGTAAGACAATCGTAAAGCTCTAATTTAAGGATTCAAGAATATTTCGAAAACGAAAGTTCTTATATATTCAGCGACCCGGATGTGTATTCCATGCTGGATTTATTGAACGTCCGTACGGGTGAAATGAACAGTAAATTAAAGTATCTAGTCGAGTTATGTTGCAGACACACTTCGGAATGTGAGGTAAAGAAAAACGAGAATTTTTTCGAATTAACACTAAAATCAAAATCTTCCAGCTATGTCTAGCGAGAGGCTTTATTTGCGAAATGTGCAAATTAAACGAGATCATTTTTCCTTGGCAATTGCGGAACGTGACGAGGTGTAGCAAATGCGGTTCTTGTTTCCACACAAAGTGTTGGCTAATCGATCGCGAAATTTGCACAAAATGTATTCGAATGCACCAACGTACAGAATCATGAATATAAGTAAAGAAATTATTTTTTTTATACGTATACGAAACAACTCTATATTATTATTTACGGTGGTAACCAAAGAAAACTTCTATTAATGTTTGTGATATAAGTAATAATACTCCCTGTAGAAATATGCATGCTAATTACTGTGATCTGTATTTTCTATAGACAAATATATTTTCATTCAACCTTATAAAACGTAAAAATTCACACTAAACATTTATTAAAACTGTGTAAAATCGATGCCAACAACGTATGGAACCAACTAATCCTAATTACACAAAAAAAATAAAATTCCCGACTTGGAGTGAAATTCACCTTAAATCGAAGTTGCACTTTCCAGTAAATTTCTAAATCTACTACAATATACAATTCTTAGATTTGAGCGTATGTATCTAATTATACTATAATAGAATATACAAACAAAAAGAAATATGGAAACGTTGTTTCTTACGCATTAGATGATTTCACAGTCATCCTTTAAAATTCATTGTAAAATATATCAACACTATAAATGCATAAAACGCATTTGTCAAAACAAATCTGTATAACTTAACATAAGTCTTCATTATTGACCAAAGGTGTTTTTTGCCACCTCGAAGAATATTTTATGGGAATATTTATTTCTTACAGTCATTAGTTGTTCCTTTGGTTTACGATGAAGACCCGCATTTAGCAAGTGGACGGTACTCATTATTTGATCGAGTTTGTATCCTACAACGCAACTAAAAATTCCAAAAATACTTAAAAAACAGATATAACTTACCGCTGTAAAATTCGATGGTAGCGTTCCACGATTGAATTTTTTTCATCCGGAGCGCCAAATACAGAGCGGCGGCGGCCAATTTCGAATCCGATATTAGAACTGTCGCGTAATCCATTAAAGAGTATTCCAAAATAAACCTAGCTAAAGTCAGCACCGGCATCGAAACTTTGGCGCACTAAAATTTAAATTTAGTATTGGTTGATGAAATGAAAACTAAATCACTTACCCTCGCATATCGCCTCAAAAACCTGTAGCTTAGAGGAAAACCAAGATTGAACTCGGTTATCTTCAAGATATTTATTTCCATTCTCGTTATTTCTTTTCTAGTGTAAGCCCCGTCGCATATATACAGAAAATCGTCTATAAGAGGTGGAATTCTTTCGTCGTATTTACTAGCGATCAACATACTAGCCGCCCCAACTAATTGCAACGTTTCCTTACTCACAATAACTTTGCTTAAGTAAAAGTCTACTAATTTGACGCCCAAATAAAGAGTCTCGTGATTTAATTCGAAGCTTTCTTGCACTTCTATCATCCAATCTATTAGTAAGGATCGCATCCAACGAGTTAAACAAACTTGCGAATCCATATAATCTTTTATTGCGAATAACGTCTACAAAAATTAATATTAGGGGAGGTGTGAAGATGGGTTAGCACACGTACTTCTCTCGATTTTAAGTAATTGAAGATATCCATTGTGTAGTGAGACACTTGGAATACGTCATTCCAATTTTCTTTGTCAAAATCGACAACATCTTTTGGCACTTCGTGATTACCTAGATTCAACTTCGATTGTAGCTGTTGAGCGACGAGAGTGATGTTTACGGATTTATCGCTACTGGCACTTTGAGATCGAGTTACACGAGGACTGGTACTAAGCCTTGAATTGTCGGTTCTATACATTGTAATAAATGAACTAAAATTATGTTTTCTTTTGGGAGGTAAGGAAAATGAACACGTTTGCAACTGGAAACGACGAGAACATTTTCCTGAAGTGTAATCATAATATTTATTTGAAAATTAGTAGTGTGAAAGATGAGTCAATCACAAAGTTCAAGTGTCCTCAGAAGAAGTCGTTTATTAATAATTTAAAACAAGCGTTTCGCGCACAACTCCACATGGTCGGGTACTAATAATTTGTCAGAAGAGAATATAGAAAGAGGAGTTTTTGATAGTAAAAATGGAAAAACTTTTAAAATTTTAATTGGTTATATTTATGACTTAAATAGCGTAAAGGTACTTCAACATTAAACTTATGCCATTGGAAAAGTTTGCTATATGTTTCTATACCTGTTTCCTCCAACCAAAAGACTATCTTTGCCTTGTACTAGTTTTAAGACAAAACTCGAAATGTTCAAAAAAAAAAAGATTACGTTTTAGAAAAAATAGTTCAAATAAAAGTTATAGATAATAAAATTTCCCTTCACAACTGATTTTGTATTTAATTAATATTTTTGAAACAACTAATTTCATATCTCGGTAGATATTTATCATTCACCAAGACGTCATTGAGCAAATAAAAAAAACGTGACAATTTAGCACTAATTTCTACCCAAATACAATTGTTGCAATAGCGATTTTTAAAGTGTTGATGCTAACTACAGCTCAAGCTATTTAAAATAACTTTATTTAAGCACTAATTTGTACCCACAATGGTTTCTCCATAATCTTATTAAATTACATAGTTAATATAATCATTTTTTTGTTTATAATTTCGATAGGCATTTTAACTGTTTCGGCAAAAACTCTTTTAAACCATTCACAAATTGAAAACAATATTTGACACCTTATCTGTCGAATTTAGAACTAATTTATCCCCCTCCCACATTTTAGTCCACATCTTATAAATAAATTCGGTTTCCAAACCGAAAATTTCGTTGTAATAAAGAAAAGAATTTTTTTGTCGAATAGTGGACCGTCCCGCGTCGGTCCTTATGCAAACAAGGTATAAGAAAACCACCCGTTGTATTTTTATGAAACTTTGCATATGGGACTTATTTCTAATACCGCAGATCTGACACATTTCTGCCTCAAATAAAAGTTGTTTGTAATTTCATAATACACAACTTTTGATCCGATAAGTAATTATTGAGATATAACAATCACGGACACTAATTGTTATAACAATATTTCCACCAACATAAATTATACAAAAAGTTATGAAAATGGAGTTGTTGAAATTTTATTACCTACAACTTTTGTTTGAACTATTATTTTAAAAAACGCAATTTTCATTTTCTCATTGTCTAAAACTTCAAACATCGTTTTGTCACTCTTGGAGGTTACTGGAATTTATAATTCGATTTTATCAATTGCTTCGTCGTGGATTTTTTCTTCTTAATCGTTCACTTTTTTCCCTACAACGTTTGGTTTTATTCACTTTTTCTATCAAAAATTCAAATTCAAAACTCCTTTAACGAGGCGTTTAGCAAATTCACACAATTTTTTCCCCAATCTCAATAATCAATTATTTATACAGTGACAGCTTAAGTTGCAACAACTTAGCTGTTACGTAAGAGCAAAATCCTATTTTTTGATTCAACAATGACATTTTGAAAAAAGTTTTCTTAAAGTTTAAAAAGAGGTCGAAAGATACCTCGTTTTAAAAGGTCTTTTTATTTTTAAATCAACCACCATATTTAAAAACATCACATTACGACAAATTTCGTTTTGAACACCCCTGGGGTACCACACATTGTGATAAATAAATGTTGCTATAATTTGTTGACTCTGACACTTAACATAACTAACACACTTTACTCCTTAACATAAGTTAAACCGGGAGGGGGAACTGACGGACTTTTGGTCCTCACTGGATATTAGGGTAGGTTAACGACAGTGAGGACCAAAGGTCCATCGCCCCCATAGTAGTACGTAATCTATAATTCCCTCTAATGTATACAGGATGTCCCGTTTATTAGAAAAATGGTAGATAGTTAAGAAAAAATTAAAATACCTGAATACAATTTTTCTGTAAGCTTGTTAGTTTGTGAGATAAAAGTTGATAAATGGTGAAGAAGAAAATACACATTTTATTGTATATCTTCTCGGAGGATACAAATTCAAACAAATAATTTTTTGTAGGTTATAGTCTCTACAAAACAAATCAACAGTATATTTTGTCAAATTCTAATAAGCGATTGCTGTGTTACCAAGGGTTTGAATACTGTTATTGTATCATATTGTTGAAACACCCTGTATTTCGAAGTAATAACTTTTTGTCCACAAGTTTTCTAAAGGTAACTTTTGTGGAACTTCCTACAACACTCCATTTTTCAAGATGTTTAACTTTTTATTGTAATGAGAAAAAAAGACCAAGTTTGGTGAAATGTCAAAATAGGCAATGTATCTAAATTGGGCGTTGTACCCAAACATGAAAGTGGACGAGCATCCAAGTTCGTTACTTTGGCAATGTCCAAAATCAAACTTTAATGCATCACTGTTGTGTCCAAAAAGTGAGCGAAGTGTTCACACTCCCCTTAATCACGTTGTACTAAAACTCGAAATACTCGGAAAAGAAAACTGAGTTTTAGACAAAAATAGTTCAAATAGAAGTTAAACATATTCAAATTTCCAACTTTCCTTTTATAACATTTTTTTTGTATAATTATATTCTTGGTGATACTGAAAAATAATTAGTGTCACGCAACTGTTATCTCTCAGTAATTGTTTATCAAATTTTAAACAAGTTGTGTAAACCTAATAAAATTTGAAGAAAAAATGTGTAAAATTAATATTTTTGTAAATATTCTTAGAAAGGGAAAGTCTACGTAAGTTGACGACTCTTTTAGCTTAACAAACCATGGCTAAATTTGAATTATATCTGCGGTTTTATTAATAACACCTACTACTATGACAAACTGTGACCTACTTATACGCCAAGTTTTAAAAAAACTCAGACCAGTGGTTTTTTTTTGATACCCTGTTTACATACCGACAACCGAACTCTAACAGATTTTCTTTTGCTTATTATACCGTACCAATTAGTCGGAAAAAGGGTAATAACTCCCTTATTTATCAAATATTGAGTAAAAATGGATTATAATCTTGTTGCGGTTTGAACTTGCTTTCAGAGTAATCTCAAGTCCATAAGAAGCGTAACTTACTTCAATATTCGGAATTATTTATTACGATGTTTACACCCTGGAGTTTTCACAATTACTGCCAAAAAAAGAGAAAATGGTCTCCTAAAGGAAAACGGATTATGACATACATTTAAGACCTGACCATTCTTACAACGCTAATGGACTGTTTGCCAGTCGCATAGTGGGGCAAGTTGAACAAAAACCTGACAGAAATTCCAGAAATCAAAGTGACAATTTTCAAATTTATTTTCTTCGAAACAATAGCTGGGGGTTTACTTCAATTATTATAGTCACAATTAGAACCGGTTTCTATCAAAGCACTGAGTTTGGCGTGTCACAAGTTGGCCGTTTTTTAGTGAGTTTGTGTCATTTTTTATAATACCTTAGTTTGAGTTCATAATGGTAATTATTTTTCCACCAAATTAATATGGCTGGTACCTCAATAGGAAACAACAGTTTACATTATTACATTTAATGATCCTTTATCCAATGTAATAAAAGTGTTCAACAAACACTGAAAAAGGGCATGAAAAGCAAATTATACAAAAGGATTTAATTGATTGGAAACTTCTTACTATAACTTTTTTTCTTTAGATATTTTCTCTAATAACTTGAGCGTTCTATAGTAGTATAAAAGGGGGTTTTCATGTATTTATTCGTATGATACATGATCAGTATAAACCTGTATAGTGTGGTGACGTAAACACCATAAGAATGTTTTTAGCCAAACTATGTTTCGGGCATTGCCGGATGACAAATCAAAACCATCAATGATATTTTGACTTTACAGACAAAATAAAATTCTGCCTCTTTTTGGCCCAATTTTTTAAATTTTAGTTAATCTTTTTGGTAGAATCTGGCGAAAGCAACGGAATTTTATTTGTCAAACTTGAACTATTTGGCATAAATAGGAATGCAGAAGGAAACACAGTCGATGAGAAACTCAAAAAACTCGGTGTGAACCGATTTGCGTACAACTCGATGGACAAAAATTGTCATCTAAACCAAGCAAATTTAGGGTTCCCACTTTTCTGGAAAACCAGAACAACCGGGAAGTCAGAGAATTTTAAAATTGTCAGGGAATGTAAACTTTGGTCAGGGAAAATAATTAAATGAATTCATCTTTTTGGATTTTCCGTTAGTCAGTTTACTAAGGTACATATGAGGGGGATAAAGCAAAACCCACCGTGTCCATAACAAGTCATTTTGGACTTGACGCGTACTTTCCGCCACGAAATACTTTGTTCCCTGCTCATAATAAAAAATGATAAACAAATACATGATTAAAACAAATTTAAGTGAAAAAAAAGTTTGTTTTTAAAATTGTTATTATGAATGTAATTTTTTAAAGAAAGAAATTGTAATAACTGTAACCTACCAACCAACGCCGTTTACACATAACACATCGGATACTACTCGGACATGGGTCCGGACGCTACTCGGATATGAATTTTTTTGTCATTTTTTATTATGAGCGGGGAAGAAAGTACGCTGAGAAGAAAGTTTTTCCAGGAGGAAAGTACGCGGGGAAGAAATTTTCCGGGAAATAAAGCGTGAATATCGTATAATTATGTAAGATTCATTTATGACCAGTATAGTACATGTATTTTATATTCAGTGACATTTGTTACATTAATAAAATATTTGGAAATTAGAAGGTTTATATTACACTAACTATTAATGTTCTATATTGTAACTTGTGAACAAATATTTGAGTTTACATGTTCAACTACATTTACAACATCTATGAACTTCAGTATTTTGGATGTAATCCATAGATTGAACAATCTTCACGCGTGGGTTCATCCAGATCCACTACAATTGACGGAAGTTTTGAGAATTTATCGATTTATCAGACGATAACATTTGTTCAATTATTAATAAGTGTTTTGAAGATGCGTCTCAACTAGCAGTCAGTTTAGGGATGACGAATAAACACAACTTGAACCATCAAACGTCGCTATTTACCTCGAAAGATTTCCACGACTATAATAAAACTGGAAAAGAACTTCATTCGGATGACGAAGCTAATGATATTTTAGTAGACAGTAATATCATTGCACCGTACTTGACAGATCCTTACTACTGGAGGTAATTTTAAAGAGAAATAATTCAATTCTAAAAAAACACCACTTTTTTGTTTCGCGATATGTTATTTGTTGTAGTTTCCTCTATTTGTTGTTAAATTTAGTCCAGTGCATTTAGGAATTGACCCACCATTTTTGTATACATTTTTACCTTTCGAGTTATATTTTCAAAAATGTTATATAACCAAAAACTGTGCGTTTAACGGGAAAAAAGTTATTGCTCTTCAAAGTCGTCAAAACGTTTTTTTTTTCATGTGGTTTCCCCGATAGGCTTACTCCACAATTTTCACTTTTTCTTTAGTGATTTTCTCACCCTGTCATGATATTGATAGCCATTGTGATTTTCATTCTCAATTATCACAAGTTTGTTTTGCTTTTTAATGAAGCGGTTGATCTTGGTAAAGGTACCATCGTTGGAAGTTCGTCATCAACTTCGTCGTTCTCGTCATTCGAGTTTCTCCGCAGCAAATGTTGCACAAAACAGAACATTTCAAACCTGCTTTTCGACATCCACAAGCCCTGCTACAATTGGTTGTACATCCACTGGATACAATGACCAGAAGTATGGGTGGTATCGATTCCTGATCGGTTGTCATTGGCTGCAAGTGCATTTATCTCTTCACCAATCCATTTTGTACTTGATGATATGTTCGAAGGGTATGTTGCCTCGCTGCTGAGCTCGTGGGAGGTAAACGCGATAAGTCGGTTTTGGTTTTCAAGTCAGATTGCGGAAACGAGCAGCGAGACAACATTTCCATCGAACAAATCATCAAGTGCCAAAGTTGATCGGTGCAGAGAAAAAAGCACTTGAAACCAATCACAACCGGTCAGGAACCGATATCAGGCAAACTTCTGGACATTGTATCCTGTGGATGTACAATGTCGAAAAGCAGGTTTGAAATGTACTGTTTTGTGCAAGACTTGCCCTGGAGAAACCTGCACGACCGCGAAAGAAGACGTAGAGGATTCGAATGACGAAGACGACGAACTTCCAACCAAGGTACCTTTACCCATATCAACCGTTTCATTGAAAAGAAAAGCAAGCAAACCACCTGTGATAAGTGAGAATGTAGATGACGATGGCTATTAATATCATGACAGGGTAAGAAATTCACTAAAGGAAGAGTGAGCCCTGTAGAAGCTATATCATTTTGCATAATTGCTATAAAAAAATAATACTTCTGCTGCGCACCATCCCAATTTTAGCGCTATATCTGCAAATGTAACGACGGTATATGACGTGAAGCGTGACGTTACAAATGTAAAAAAATGTCGTAAAGTTAAAATATTTAAAGAACGGCTACAGTTAGGTATAGGGAATGCTGATAAAAATTCATCTAAAATTAGCTACTAAAACCAAAAAAGTCATAAAAAACATATAATCGTATTTAAAATAAGAGAGTATGTGTCCACTTCCGGTGTTTTCGGAAGTGCAGTCATCTTGAAAATATTTTTATTAGAAAGATCACAAAGATCATCGGCCAACAACAAAATTTCAGAGCCATACGATTTCCCCATCCCTAGATTCTTCTAATGTACGGTTTCAAATAATCACCCTGTATACAGACAATTTCAACTAAGAATTTATACTTACGTGCATGAGTTTACGCGTGCGACAATTTGAATTCATCAATTTGAATTGTATTAATAAAGCTCTTGTTTATTCAATTTTATTAGTTTTGAAGATTGAAAAAACTGAAATCTATTATTGCAAATATAAAGAAAATCCTCGGAAAATTTTCAAGTTTATGCTGCATTTTGGGTACATACTTTCATGTTTAACACCGAACATTCACTCACTTTCTGTTGAAAACTCTCGATTTCAATGAAACTGTGCGGATTAATGTTTAATATTACAACTTTTCAATTTTCCACGTTCTCCAAAATTTGCCGGTGTGTGTAAAAACGACTTAACAATTCTTTAATCCGACTGAGATTATTGCTTTTGCTAGTTGAGACTGTTACAATCGAATTTTTATAATTTAAAAATTACTACTTTAGGATTTTCCAGACGATTTTCAGCTTAATCATCCCATAAACATCTGCGCATCTAAACAGTTTACGCCAAATAAAAAAAAAATATTTTTTACTCTTGAAAATTTCTGCTCGCAAGCTGGAAAAATCAAAAAATGGATTTTCTGTGATACGGAAATCCCAAGGAATTTCCTTATCAATCGTCAAACTGTGCAGAAAAAAACTCCCGAAAATTACTAAGAAAACTTAGAAGAATTTATTATATTATCAATGAAAAAAAAATAACAATTTTCGGATTTTCCGGAAAATCAATTCTGAAGTACACGTTGGTTTACGTTGTGTACCAATAATCCCAACAATTTCTCTTTTTTTTTAATCGAATTGGGACTTGAGGGGCAGAGAATTAAAAAAAGAATCGAATTATGACATTTTCCGGATTTATTTTCATTTTAACTTTTCACCGCTTCAACCAAAACGTCAGCTTTTTGAAATTCGATGATATTTCATCGAGAAAAAGCAATTTACAAAAAAGCTGACGTTACAATTGCCAATGCACATTGCAATGAGAATTGTATGGGCCTAAACGTTTGGGTCTGGATAAAAAAGTCAGCTTTTTTAGATTTGGTAACTAAACCATACCTGCAAAAAAGCTGACGTACAATTTGAAAAAATATATTGCATCCAATATTGTATAGGTCGAAATCTAACGGTAAACTTTTTTGGGCTTTATGTCGCGGATATGCACGTTTCATAGTATTCTACACCTAAGATCTAAAAAGCTGACATACAAGTTTCCCGACACATTATGTCACGGGCCCACGGACTATTATAACACATATTGAATTAAGAGATGTACATTTGTACTGTAGAAAATTGTAGTAGAAACTCGGTCGAGAATTCAATTATTATTTTAATTTGAGTAGGAAAACACGAAAATCATTTATTAAAGTATGTAGGAAGTTCATGAATTATTGAAAGTATTTGTGTGAATTCGATGAAGTATTCATGAAGTCTGTGAATTTTTTGCAATAAATTGAAGTAGTGTAAAAATGTGAAATACTAATGAGGTATTAATAAAATTCATGAAGTCTGTGAAATATGAAGTATGGTGTACACGATTTCTTACAGTGACTGACCCCTGCTTTATTAAAAATTGTAATTAAACGTAGTCTTAATTTTTAAGGGGTACTCAATGCGTCGAATGGTCTCGAAGTACACTAATAAAATTTAAAACTTGGACACCACAATTTCTGTAAACAAAAGTTTGCACATTGTGAAGCGGGCTTAAGGGTATCATTTACAATTCTAACATCAGGTAGTCTCAGCAGGGGTTATCTTATAGAAGGACTGTAGAATGAATCATTACACTAAGCACGTTTTAGAAAATAGGTAATTTACGTTGCTTACTTAATTTTTTCTTTAAAGAATATATTTGAAGGTATCGCTAATTAAACACCATAGCTCGATTAATTATCGAATCAAAATTTTGTTTAGGAAATGTTTACAAAATAAAATTAGAAATAATTTTGATTTAAAAAACGTCTACAAGCAATAACTTTTAAATTAAATCAAAAACTAAACATGGTTATTTGGGTTGACTGATTATTACTTATTTTTAAATAAATCTAACCTACTAATTATTGTAAGTTATTAAAAAAAATCATTAAACTCTCTATTCATAATATTTAGTCCTTACAAAATGTATATTTTATGACGTTTCATTTTTTTCTGTAGTTAATATAAAAGTGAAAATAAAAACTAAGGCAATTCTTATTGTCAACGTATATATTTAGTTTTTTGACAAGAATTTATTACATAATTATAATTAAGATACCAAGTTATAGTTTAAAATTAAATGAAAACTTTTTTTTAAATAAAGGTATTACTATATAAATAAATATAAGAAATCAATAATGGGTGTGACCTCCATTATTATTGATACATTCTTGGAGGCGTCTGCTCATTGACGCTATCAAGGTATCAATATAATTAATATTAATCGTTTCCCATGCGGTATCAATGGCTGCAATTAGTGCATTACGGTTTACTGGTATAAAATTTGGCCCTTGTTGTCTTCGGATAACAGCAAGTATTCGAGCCCAAACATTTTCGATAATGTTAAAATCTGGGCTTTTTGCTGGCCAGGGTAACAGCTCCAAGTTATTTGCTTGTATCCAGTTGCGCACAACCTGCGAAGTATAGGGTCATCATATCCCGATAGTTAATTATCGAATGTTCCAAGAAAATATGTGTAAATAGTAAATGGAATCTACTAACGTAACGTTAAGTCGTTAATTATAGTAACTCTCCTTTCATAAGATATAGTTCATATTAATATGCTTATTGTAAAGCTTCGTACACACCTGAACAACAAACCGAGGAACAAACAGAACAACGAACCGAACGGCAATCGGAACATTAATTTGGACGGTGCTACGTACGAATTTTAGAACAGATTCGCAAGTCCTGATTGTTCCACGAACGGTTTGCGGCGTTCCCGCAACTTGTCGGTTTTTTCTCCGACATCAAAGAAAATGCGCGCGAATGCGTTTGCAGGTTTGGACGAATCTAAACAAAACGGCGAACAAACTTATGCGGGAGAATTAAATTATTTATTTTTTGTCCTCCCTTTTGTGGGTTTGTTGTGTTTTAGGTAATATTATGGAGTTGACAGAAGAAAAATGTTTTAAATTAATCAGTGTTTAAGAATGCAAGAAAAAAATGATGTCCCTATTAGCATCATTTGGGCGGGAAATTTCCAAAATAAAAAAAAAGCGAAGTAAATTATAATTTTTTACTCTTCTTTGTGCGTAAAAATTTGGTTGGCACTATCTTCTTGTTTTCCGCAATTTTCTCTTCTCAATAATAAATATATATAAACTGAAAACTACTGAAAATAATTATGGGAACAGCACAAACGTTCCGTTTGTTGTTCGGATTGTGGAAATCATAAAAGATCGTTTGTCGTTCTGTTTGACTTTCGGTTCGTTGTTATGTTTGTTGCTCGGTTTGTTGTTCAGGTGTGTACGAAGCTTTACAACTTAAGCAACAATTTTTGGCGAATAAAGATTAGTTTGTGATGTAATTTATATCATATCAAATTTATGACAACTTAAAACCAAGAACGTGTATGTTATTGCTAAGAAATTATTAAGGAAAAAGCGCAATTGCAGTGTAAATATTTATAATTAGATATTTTCGAAAGTTTATAAGTCCTCTATTGTAATCTTAATACTTAAAAGAAAATCCTGTCCATTAGCATTATAAGGAAATGGCTTTTACTTTATGAATAAGTTTCAATAACAATAGAATATCCTTGCTTGTTTAATTTACTTCCTTTGAGTCATATTGCTCTAAGGGTTGTTACATTGGTTATTAGAAGTATGTAATAAATAAACAATTACCTACTGTTTGAGAAGGGGTAGTGTGAACCAATAAATAAAGTAAGAAATGTAAATTCCATTTTAGTTTAAAATTTCAAGTGTTGTGAAAATGCCACCTTATCTCGGTGCTGATTTGAAAGCGCGGATTGTTTCGGAATTAGCGGGGAATTTTGGAATCGAGTGATTTTTAGCGACGAAAAAACGTTCAATAGCCGCAACGATGGACCACTAAAAGTATTTAGAATGGAAGGAACTCGTTACGAAAATAATCACATATGTCCTAAAAACGAAGTGGTTATTTTTCTGTGAATGTGTGGGGTTGGGTTAGCGAGCGGGGTCCAGGAGTTTGTTGGGCTATCGATGGACGTCTTGATTCTGCTGCGTATTTAGATATTTTGGAAACTATTATGAAACCTTCAGTCGAAGTGTTTTATCCAGACGAAGATTATATTTTCCAACAAGTAAGTATTCTTATTTCACTATACTTTCTCCAAAAAATAGTTCGGGATCTGTTGAATTAACATTTTCATAATGTATTTTTGTTGTTAAAGGACAACGCCCCTATTCATACTTCGCGGGTTGTGCGCAATTGGATACGAGAAAATAACTTGGAGCTGTTACCCTGGCCAGCAAAAGCCCAGATTTTAACATTATCGAAAATGTTTGGGCTCGAATACTTGCTGTTATCCGAAGACAACAAGGGCCAAATTTTATACCAGTAAACCGTAATGCACTAATTGCAGCCATTGATACCGCATGGGAAACGATTAATATTAATTATATTGATACCTTGATAGCGTCAATGAGCAGACGCCTCCAAGAATGTATCAATAATAATGGAGGTCACACCCATTATTGATTTCTTATATTTATTTATATAGTAATACCTTTATTTAAAAAAAAAGTTTTCATTTAATTTTAAACTATAACTTGGTATCTTAATTATAATTATGTAATAAATTCTTGTCAAAAACTAAATATATACGTTGACAATAAGAATTGCCTTAGTTTTTATTTTCACTTTTTATATTAACTACAGAAAAAATGAAACGTCATAAAATATACATTTTGTAAGGACTAAATATTATGAATAGAGAGTTTAATGATTTTTTTAATAACTTACAATAATTAGTAGGTTAGATTTATTTAAAAATAAGTAATAATCAGTCAACCCAAATAACCATGTTTAGTTTTTGATTTAATTTAAAAGTTATTGCTTGTAGACGTTTTTTAAATCAAAATTATTTCTAATTTTATTTTGTAAACATTTCCTAAACAAAATTTTGATTCGATAATTAATCGAGCTATGGTGTTTAATTAGCGATACCTTCAAATATATTCTTTAAAGAAAAAAATTAAGTAAGCAACGTAAATTACCTATTTTCTAAAACGTGCTTAGTGTAATGATTCATTCTACAGTCCTTCTATAAGATAACCCCTGCCGAGACTACCTGCTGTGAGAATTGTAAATGATACCCTTAAGCCCGCTTCACAACGTGCAAACTTTTGTTTACAGAAATTGTGGTGTCCAAGTTTTAAATTTCATAAGTGTACCTATAAAATTTATTCAAATTTTCAAGTTATCAGCAATGTTTTGATTGAAATTGGAAGATATAAGAAGGGACTTTGTCGTGATTATAGTAGAATTTTGATTTTGTATTTATTTATATTAAAATTGCGGTGTTAAATATGATATAAAATGTACAAATTCAAACATAAAAAAAACCAAAAAGTAAGCATTTTGAAGAAAAAAAGTAATACTACAGTGACAACGCCCCAAGTTTTGTCTTTCATAAAACATTAAGTTTTACTTCAAACATTTACAATTAAAAACTATTTTAAGGGTACTTATAGTGCATGTTTAGCGATGGCGCACTGCTAGTATGTATTCCTCTTAAGTTCAGTTTACATCTGACATTTATTCCATGATATGTAAATGTAAACCGTCACCGAATTTGTATCTGATATAAATCTATCAGCATAGGTATCAGTGTCTCGCAATGTTTAAACATTACTCGCGAGATCTGTGTGACATATACAGAGTGGCCCATTGAGCGAATAAGGTGCATCTCGGAAAATATTGGGGTTAGAAAAAAATTTTCGCAATGAAAGTTGTGCAAATCAATGAGATGCACATTTTAAAAATATTTTTGTTTATACCAGGGGTTCCATAAAATTGCGACATGTTAAATGGAACTACCCATTTTTTATTACAAATTTGGATTTCTTGGGAAATTCGAATGTAACTTTGTGCATTATACATAGTATCTAAAATGGAGGGTTTATTGCATTTTTTCAGGAAAAATTAAGGTTTCGAAAAAATTAAATAACTCGGTTGTCCTGAATTTATGCAACTGCGATTTCCTAGCTTTAATATGCATTACATGTGCTAACTAAAGCTAGTTGTTCACCTTTCTAACTTTGCTAAGTTTTGAGTAATCAATTATTTCAATTGAACTCCCTAAATTCATGGATAACTTGATTTTTTCAAATGGCACCACCTAATTTTTTACGTGGAATTTAATAAGCACATAAAAAATTACGTAGTGCCATTTGAAATAATCAAGTTATCCATGAATTTAGGGGAGTTCAATTAAAATAATTGATTACTTAAAAACCCAGCGAGATTGGAAAGGTGAACAACTAGCTGTGGTTAGCACATGTAATGCAGATTAAAGCTGCGAAATCGCAGTTGATAAATTCCAGGATAACTAAGTTATTTAATTTTTCGAAACGTCAATTTTCCCGGAAAAAGTGAGCTAATGCGAATACCCTCTATTTTAGACACTATGTATAATGCATAAAGTCATATTAAAATTTCCGAAGGAACCCAAATTTGTAATAAAAAATAGGTGGTTCTATTTAAAAAAACATAACTTTGATATGCCGCACTTTTATGGAACACCTCTTTGATTTGCACAACTTTCATTGCGAAAGTTTTTTTCTAACTCCAATATTTACCGAGATATCCACCTTCCTCGCACTAATGGGCCACCCTGTATGTCAGATGTAAACGCATCTTAATTGTGTTGTTGAAATTTGATTTTGACTTATAAAATCAGTATGGCAGCAAACCTATTTGTGGTACACACATTTCTTGTGTACAAACTAGTGCTAAATTGTCATCGATTTTTTTTCAATTTGCACAAAATGGGGGGGGCCAACTTTACCAACGTTTCATCAAATTAAAAGTAAAAACATTGCAAATGTTCGAATAATCTTAAAATCCAGTTTGCAGTTCATATTAAAGAAACTACGAAGTTCAGCAACAAGTACCAACCTGTTCGTACAAAATTTCCTTGAAAACCATCCAAAAGGAAACAAGAACAAACGTGTTTGCAATTTAAACCAAAAATTTTACTTACATATCCTCCAAAGCACTGGAATAAAGAGAATCCTCCGATTTCTCAAACTCGTTACTAAGCCTCGTTTTGGTTTTAACTTCTTTCACCGGTTTTTGAACTGTGCCGTTCACATCGAGTTTCTTCAACGAAGCTCGCGTTTGTACCTTCTGTACAGGCGCTTGTGGCGGTACATTTTCATTCTGTTTCGGTCTGACGACAGTCTTTACTGTAGCCAAAACTTTAGACTGTACAGTGACTTTCTTAACTATATTATGTACATTTTTCTTAACTTTATTATTATCTAATATGGTTTTCTTTTGATTTGTTACATCGCCGAGTGCAGATCTCTTCGAACTAATTTCCTTCAATGGAGAAGCATCTGCTTTACGCTTTACTCTTGGCTGAGAGGTTGATGGTTTACTGCTAAGTCGTGTTGTAATACGGTTTGTGGTTAGAAATGCTTTACTTAATGGTTTACTGGGAGCAGTTTTTGTTGGCGCCATGTCGAAAAGCTTCAACAACAAAATAACTTTCAATTAAACAATCAAATCAAAACTAAAAACCGAAGAAAAAATCTATGTTGCACTACGGTTTTGCCGCCCAAAATTATGCACGACACGTATGCAAATATCGAAAATGATTCCATAAACACCAATTGCAACGTAAATATCTTCGATTATCGCTAATCTGTTAATACTTCTATTGTTATCACGTTAAATTCAAGTTTAAATACCAGCGACGAAAAAAAATGACCGTTACCCAACGTACATTAACGTTGCTTCAACGTATTTATCACGAAATTTACGCGAACCCCCTTAATTAACTTACGGAATAATTAACTACATACTTACTTTAATTCAGTAGAAGTAATAATAATTATGTATAAATATATAAAATGGCACAATTAAGAATTTTTCTAATAAGTTCGTTGACTTTCGAACACCAGATCGGTGGACTTGCTGCGATTGTTTTGAATTTTCCAACGAACACAACTGTTAAACCCCGGACGAATTTGATTGGTCGAAAGAGACTCAACGCCATCTAACGTCACGTCGCGCAACTTGCAACATGTGCTCGTGACAGTTAAACCTTATCAAAAAAAACATAAAATCTAAATATAGCCCGAATCTCTTTAAAATAATAAAGATCGTGTCCGACTTCCTGGGCTTAAATTTCTTAGTGATTGGGATGAATTTTAAAATCTTCACTGTTAAGTACTTAACCTTCAAAACTTGTTTTGTTTATGTATCGGAGAAGAATGCCAAATATTATGATAGAGGAGTAAGTATTAAAAACCTCAAATACGCTTAAAATAATTGATGACTTTAGGTAGCGATCGAATTAAATAATGATAAGAATTATACGTACTTTTCTGCGCAACCACTGCTTACATTGAAAGAATCCGAGATTGGGATCAATCGTTTGCAAGCACAGGTGCTTGGTTTAAGGGAGAATGAGAGCGTTTTGGTTAATGTAAGGTACGATTTACCTAACATATCTAAGATAACAATTTCGGCAATTTCCATAGAAGATTATGAAGTTTTGGTAAATTTCTTCTACATACATTAATTATTTTATTACTTAACTTTTAAATTGGTAGGAAATACTGGCTGAAAATGTTCAATCTACTTTGTTAAGTCAATTGAGAATAGTGAATAAGAATCAAAAATTTATAATTTGGATTTCTAATTCACTACATTTAACAGTTAATGTTGGTATGTATTGATTATTTAACAATTGTTAGTTAGATTTATTATTGCAATTGGTCATTACTTATTAGTAATGGTTAAATCCAATTTGAAATTAAATTTCAATTATAAACAAATATCCTTTTTTTGGTGTAGGCAACCAAACATACACTGTCGCAATAGTGGTTGCATAACCGATCTGGTTGAATTGTAAAATCTCTTATTAATTGATTAATTAAAAAAAAGAAGAACAAGAGCAAATATAGACTTGAATTACAACAGACAAGTTGTTGATTGCATTAACTAAGTTAAAATTAACCATTACCAACGTTATTGAGAGAATATTTATTTTACCACATCTACATGTTTATAGATTTTGCCGTTTTAAAATCAGTTATCCATTAATTACATTGATTATTGAAAAAACATTCATAAAGTCGATTAACAAAATATCCGTTAATGCAGTTACTTTCTTTTCCAGTAACGCCATTGAAATTTGTTACTAACTCTTAATTTTTTTAGTGGTGTCGATAATTTTTTTCTTGTTGACCGCTCTGTATCATAATTTTCAATGTTTCCGTATACAGGTATTACATTTAGGATTTTGAAAATTGTGAAAGTAAAAGTAAATCACAGACACATGAAAGATAAAGAGACCCAATAAAGGTACAGTGTTTACTACAATCTTTACTTCCTACATACATACAGGGTATAACACTAGGAGTTTTGATTAGAAGTTATGGAAAACAGAATTTGAAATTACATCAGTAGTGGTTTCTGAGAACGTTCAAAAACAATATAGGTACCATGGATGAGGTACTTGGCTTATACCAGAAATTGAGTCCATCTTGATTATTTTAAATGGAGGTATTTCTCACTATATTTTAGAATTCTGCGGTAAATCTTAGATAGGATTTGGCTACCATATGCTATACGTAAATGACCATTATTGAAATATTTTCATATTTTTAAAATTTTATCTAAGCCTGCAATTCTGTGTACCAATCGTAGCGATCGTAGCATAAAAATTTTCAATTTTATGTGTTGTTGTAAGCTACAGATTCTCGTAAATATTTACGGTTTCTTGCAAATCCTTACGGACAGACCTTAAAAAATTTGACAAAGCTGCAAATAATACCGATCTGTAAAATATTCCGCACCGATCAGATCATAGCATACTATCATTCCGAGTTCTCAAAAAATAACGATGTTTCTGTTGTTTTTAAAAGTTACTGAGTTGAAACTGTAATCAGTAAACAAGTAGGTTTTGCAAATTAACCCTCGACGTTAACTTAACTAATTAATCCTTTCATTAAGGGCAAGTTGACTATAGGCACCAAAAGAATTTGATACAAGTTTACAAATGGTTTGATTTTGTGTAGACTTGCGAACATCTTGCTTATCTTGCGAAGACATTTAACCTCGCATGCACAAACATTCGCAGACACAAATAATAACCGCCACAGAATAGAAATAGAGCATATCTTAAGCGTCATTTACACACACAGTTTGGTACGAAGGTCAAACTGAACAGGTTCAGGCTCGCGAATAAGTTACAACGTGTGAATGGCAAAACTGACGGAGCGTACAGTTCTCAGGCGCGGCGCGAAGAAATCAGATTTGGTTTGATTTTCCGTGTCTCAGTCTGGTGTTTTGATTCACTAAACACCGTGTTCTAACAATTTATAATAGTGAAATGGCTAACAAACAAAAAGAACAGCAGTGCCTCACAGAGTTTATTGACATTTATTAGAATAATCCCTGCCTTTGGAAAATAAAGTCCAAGGAATACTGTGATAAAAATTGCTGCGTATAATTTTTTGATAGATAAATTGAAAGAAGAGTGAATGAAAGCGCCACAAAAGAGGACGTTGTAAAAAAATTAATTCTTTACTAAGCTGTTTCCGAAAGGAATACAAGAAAGTGATGACTTCACGTCGATCGGGCACTGTCACTGAAGATGTGTACACACCAAATCTTTAGTATTACGAACTGTTGTTATTCTTGAATGATCATGAAATTCCGCGAGAGTCAATTGGCAATGACAATATCTGCTCGGATTTGCTCACTCAGTTAGTATTATCAGTTAACAACAAAGTATTTTTTTAAAGTGTGATAGAATAAGAGAACCTACTAGGTTTGTATAATACAGGATGACAGTCCTCTCGCCTACACCGAGTACCAGTTCGACAAGTACAGTCAAATCACGACCTCCGACCAAGAAAAGACAGCGTTTTGAATATAATAGGAAGAAAATTGAATGAAAGCAAAGAGGATGATGAGCATGATATAATTGGGAGAAATATTTGCATGGAAATGCGCAAGTTGAGTCCAGAGATGCAGATTTATGCTGAAAAAATAATCAATGCGGCCTCAAATGTTTACTTTAGGTAGATTTTCGAAAATTACAACAGATATAAATCAGGCCAATAATTATTCTAGGAATGACCCTACTTTCCAAGAGACATCTTCTGCTTCAGTATTTTACAAAGGCTTTATGCAAATGTGAGATTAAATTTATTCGAAACATCTGTTTGTTAAGTTTTTTTATTCAGAAAATCACCCAATTTTTATTTAGTGTGTATTTGTTCTCTTCATGTTTGAAATATTTAATAGAATTCCAATTTTATTTGACTAGATTCTTATGTTCGGAAATTCTTTAATTTTGTTTCATTATATTTATGTGTTTAATTTATACTCATTCTCATTTTAATTGAATTATGTCACAGGTTATTATTTCATATTTATTTATTTATTTAATCGTATGGTACATTTTAAATATTGAATTGTGATGTAAGTGTTATGTATGGTGCCCCAGAAGATCAGAAACCTATAGTGTGGTGACGAAACCGTGTGCAATTGTGGATTGGTTCGTCTTGGCAAAGCATTTACTTCAAGGTTTAGGAAAACCACTAAAACCTAAACATGGCAACCCTTACCCACCCTAGTATTCACATGTAATAACATTAATTAAGTGTGTAATGTTATTGTGTTTTGTGAAATTGTGTTGTACATTTTTTCCTAATTATCCGGGAGGGTCTTGATCACCACGTCCGGAAACCAAAGTGGTGATTCTCAGGAACAACATGTTTTTCTTGTTGACCATGGAGCACTGTAAGGTACTGATCAACTTCCATATTTTATATTTACATCAAACCCCTAAAAAAACACATATAGATATAGCGTGATTTAGTTATTTGAAAAATTTTATTTATTTAAAGAGTTTTATTAAAAATGCAGAATATTATTTTTCGAATCTTTTTTATTTCCAAAATGTAGTTTAAGTGTGTTACAATAACATACCTGACATAATTTTTGTTATATTTATATATTATACATATGAAATATTAGGAAGTTATTTTTACAGTGGTAGTTATGAAGGAATAATTATAAGAAGTTATCAAGTCACAATTCTGTTATCTTTGCCAATCTACTTTTCCCTCATCATTGAAATACCTCAAAAATAATTCTCGTACTTCTTTTGCTGCATCTCCTGCATGACGATTATATCCTTGTTGTAAATTTTATAGTGCACTCGTATCATAGTTTTTATCCCCAGGAGCCATTTTAGCAGCAGTTTTCTTATTTTTTTGTCTTAATAAATTGTGCAGAACACAACAACTTAGAACTATTCTATCAATTGTAGAGAGTTTCATATTTATGGCAGCATGGAAGATACGAAATCTTGAAGCCAGCATGCCGAAGCTATCCTCAGATACATTCCTTGCTCTAGAAACTCGGTAATTAAACGGCAACTTTATTCCATTTTCAGAGACGGCACATGGTGATGGAAAATTCTATTGGTTGTCTAATAACTTCTAGTAAAACATTGTATTTTCGATTACACCACCATCTGAAACTCTACCGTTGGTTCCAACATTTACCATTATGAATTTATAATCGCTGTCAACTATGGCCATCAATACGAGGATGTGAAAACCTTTGTAGTTATAATAATAAGAACCGCACTTTGGTGGTTTATTTATTCGAATATGCTTGCCGTCCACGGCGCCAACGCAATTAGGAAAATGCCATCTTTGAGAGAAACCTTCTGCAATTGAATTCCATTCTTCTTTGGTTGTTGGAAACTGAAAATAAATCAGATTATCGCAGTGAATCCAAGTTGAATTATCTTTCCAACAATCCAAATTTTAGATAGGTACGTAGGTACTTACCCTCAAATGATTTCTTGACAAAATATTGTAAATTGCAGTACAAGTTTCTGGAATGAGATGTGATATTGCTGCTGCTGATAAACAAGCGGTATATTTCATGTCGGCAATAGATCTTCCTGTTGCCAAAAACCTCAGCGTACACGAAAGCTTCTCATGAGGACTTATAGCCTTTCTCATCAAGGTGTCATTTCGCTGAATCAAAGGAGTTACCAAGTTCAATAATTCAATGTATGTATTTTCGTCCATGCGTAAATAATTCCGGTAGTCAATGCGTATTTCATTTATTAAATGAACATGATAATAATTACGATCAGCCAGCTACTGTTGATCCATACTTTCCTAGACTTTTTTTGGTCTCGCTTACGAGCAACGCACGCAATAGCAGAACCAATAAGATACAAATCACTTATTTTCGTCGTATTATTATTTTTATGAACTATTTGTAGGTATCTGGACCTCAGAGCCAAACAGTATTAAGTCCACTTTTTTCGTTTTTTGCGGTTATGATTGTTCCTGCAGAATTTTTTTCCGCTCTTTCCAATGGCAATGAGTATTAAGTCCAGTTCCTTCCCGTTTATGAGATAGTGGTAGATTATTGGTATTAAGTACTCTAGTAAATAGAACCAGACAGTATTAAAGGATTTCAATACTGTTTGGTTCTGGGAGATATCCAATATTAAGGTATTAAGTCCAAATGTGAGGTTAGGTGACTGAACTTAATACTGTTTTGTTCTAGTGTTCACCAGTTGTCATAATATTAAGTCACACTATTTTGTTCATGAAGTTAACAGGAAATACTTGATAATTCCACTGTTTTAAGTGAATAGGGTCAACATGATTACATCAAGAGCCCAAAAAATACTACAAATGGCACTACCACAAGCCTTATATCCTCTCTTTTGACCAAAGATAACGGTAATTAAAAAATTACATGAGTTCATCAAAACAAATTTTGTTATTGTTTTACTTTTAGCTTTTGTTGCTGATAACACGCAAGATAATAGTATAGAAGATGCTGAGATCGTCATGGAAATATATCCAACAACTAATACCACGCAGGATATCCCTCATGAACATTTGAAAATTCTTACAACTAGATGTGACAATTCTACAAGAGATGTTATTTATTTGAATAACGATGTGTACAATACCATCTTTGGTTGTAAAAACAATGCGCCTTTTTCCAATACAGAAGAAATTCTCAGAAATAATACAGGCGAGTCCCAGCTACCAGAAAGCTCAACAGAGTATTTTGTTCAAGGCAACAGAAATGAAGATAAAAATAACGAATTCGAGAAAACTTCTAAAATTAATATTTTACAAAATATTATTATTCAAAATAATGGCGATGGACTTCTCTATAAAGCAGATGAAGTAAACGCAAATAATTTACAACATAAAGATAAGTGTACTGAATCTGAAGATCCGCCTTATCTACCTGAGGAAAGAAGAGCAAGAAGCTGTAGAAATTTAAGAAACTAAAGGAAAGAAAAGAAAAAGAAATTCTGTTAATTGGAAGAAAAACATTAGAAAGCAAAGGAGAGCTGCTGGTGAAGAATATCTGTCAGCCACCAATAAGCTTATTGGAAAAAACAAAATGAAAGCACCTTGTCATGATGAATGTAAAAAGCAGTGCAAACAGAACATATCAGTTGAAAGTCGTGCTCTAATTCACTCACAGTTTTGGAATGGTAGCATCGAACTTGACCAGAAAAGACAATTTATAGCGTGTACGTGCTAGAATGGGATCTCGTGCTGGAAAAAGAGTAACGTCGTTGAAGTATTTTTTTAGTGTGTGTAGTACCTATTTTCTTAACACCTTAAATATATCCCAAACCTCTGTATGTAATGCATTATCGAAAAGGCAACTGGGTGGAATCGTAATCTCTGATCAAAGGGGTAAACATGAACCCTCAAACAAATTTGCCTCAAATGTAAGAAATAACATCCTAGAGCACATACAGAAGTTCCCGTGTATAGAATCACATTATTCCAAGAATAAATCCCAGAGAAAGTATTTAGGCAGCCATCTCAACATTTCAGTAATGTATCGGTGCTTCTATGAAGAGTGTGTAGAAAACCAAATTCCTAAAGAAAATATTCCCAAGCAATGGCTATATAGTGACATTTTCAATTCGGAATTTAATTTATCCTTCAAGGAACCAGGGAATGATATATGTGACACATGTCATGGATATGTTGTCAAATTCAAAGAGTCTAAATCACTGGAAGAACGCCTTGAATTACAAACTAGCTATGACGCACATCTGCTTGACGCAGGTAATCGGTATAAATTAAAGCGACAGGATAAAGACACTTATAAAACCGAGACAAACACCAAAATACTTTCGGTAGATTTACAAAAATGCTTACCTACTCCTCTACTAACAAATGCTCAGAGTTTCTATTCTCTAAAGCTATGGACTTTCAATTATACAGTCTATGATGCAACAGAGAAAATAGGATATTGCTTCACCTGGGATGAATCTATAGCCGGACGTGGTGGAAATGTAATGGATTTATGTATTCTGAAATATATTAATTTAAATGTAAACAAATCTGTAGAGAAAATTATTATCTGGAGCGATAACTGTCCATCACAAAATAGAAATCATCTTATGATTATGTGCTATCTTTCGATTCTTATGCTGAAGCCTTCCATAAAATGCATTGAACATAAGTACCTGTTAAGAGGACATACCCACATGGAGGTGGATACAATTCATGCACGAATAGAAATAGAAAAGAAAACAACCCCTCAATTTTCCCTAATAACTCCATGGGATTGGCAACAGCTTTTCAGACTTTGTGGCAATAAAACTGAAGTAGCGGAAATGGAAACTATTACCGTTTAGCTCTGAGGTCCAACACTGTGCTAGGAACTGAGGTTCGATTCAAATTATTTTCTAAATAACTGCGCGAGTAAATATAAATCGCACTTGCTAACAAGTCTACCTGTACAGTTCGACCTCCGTGCCGAACTGTGTGTGTGTGTAAATGGCGCTTTAGTCTGTATCAAACTGTATCTCAAGCCGAAGCTTCTTAGCTTGTCTTCGAGAGGAAGGAGGAAGGTACTAAAATGAGCTTCAAGCCAATAAATAAAAAAACAACACTATGGGCTTCTATAGACGCTACATCCACTCACATCCATTAAAAGGTTTACGCCTAGTGTGTGCCAACATGTAAACTAATCTTTTATACTTTATACTGTCTTATAATTTTTTTGTTATTTATTGTATTGTCCTATAATACAATTTTGTCTGTTGGGTAATAGCTCCAAGTTATTTTCTCGTATCCAATTGCGCACAACCCGCGAAGTATGAACAGGGGCATTGTCCTTTAACAACAAAAATACATTATTAAAATGTTAATTCAACAGATCCCGAACTATTTTTTGGAGAAAGTATAGTAAAATAAGAATACTTACTTGTTGGAAAATATAATCTTCGTCTGGATAAAACACTTCGACTGAAGGTTTCATAATAGTTTCCAAAATATCTAAATACGCAGCAGAATCAAGACGTCCATCGATAGCCCAACAAACTCCTGGACCCCGCGCGCTAACCCAACCCCACACATTCACAGAAAAATAACCACTTTGTTTTTTAGGACATATGTGATTATTTTCGTAACGAGTTCCTTCCATTCTAAAAACTTTTAGTTGTCCATCGTTGCGGCTATTGAACGTTTTTCGTCGCTAAAAATCACTCGATTCCAAAATTCCAAAGGTTCGTTCACATATCGCCTTGCAAATTCCAGACGACATCTCATATTTTCGTCACTGAGAACTTCTTTCGCAGCAGCATTATACTTCTTTATTCCCATCTCCTTTAATCTTTTTTGTGCAGTTATACGGCATCCGGGAAAATGTGTATCGGCTACAGCCCTGGAGTATGTAGCAAATGGTTGTTCTGTTACGTAATGAAACAACTCGAGATCTTGAGCACGTGTAGATACTTTAGGTCTACCACTTCCGATGGCTCTTTCCAAAGTGTGTTCAAGATTCCATTTTACTCGGTAATGCCCTACGGTGCTTTTTGGTATATCTAACATACGTGAAATTTCACGCAAGCTACGGCCCGCCGCTAATTCCGAAACAATCCGCGCTTTCAAATCAGCACCGAGATGAGGTCGCATTTTCACAACACTTGAAATTTTAAACTAAAATGGAATTTACATTTCTTATTTTATTTATTGGTTCACACTACCCATTCTCAAACAGTAGGTAATTATTTATTTATTACATACTTCTAATGACCAATGTAACAACCCTTAGAGCAATATGACTCAAAGGAAGTAAATTAAACAAGCAAGGATATTCTATTGTTATTGAAACTTATTCATAAAGTAAAAGCCATTTCCTTATAATGCTAATGGACAGGATTTTCTTTTAAGTATTAAGATTACAATAGAGGACTTATAAATTTTCGAAAATATTTAATTATAAATATTTACACTGCAATTGCGCTTTTTCCATAATAATTTCTTAGCAATAACATACACGTTCTTGGTTTTAAGTTGTCATAAATTTGATATGATATAAATTTGTGTTTCTAATATTACATCACAAACTAATCTTTATTCGCCAAAAATTGTTGCTTAAGTTGTAAAGCTTCGTACACACCTGAACAACAAACCGAGCAACAAACATAACAACGAACCGAAAGTCAAACAGAACGACAAACGATCTTTTATGATTTCCACAATCCGAACAACAAACGGAACGTTGTAATATGAAATACCGCATCTGGTATTATTTTTTGGAAGTAATTACTTGTATCTTGGTATGTTTCAATTGTAGTTGTAGTCTAGTGTTTAAATAATACAGAGTGTTCTAACAAAATAATGTCATCAAGTTGAAATGGAAAGACGATATGATTTTTAATCGGCGAAGAAGAGAATTCCGAAAACTTTCAATCTCTTAAAAACCATCCCTCATAGAGGGTTAAGCACCAATTTAATAAATTTATTTTTTCCACGACATACGTAGAAAACGGACGTTTTTTCTTTACAAATAGTGAGGAAAATTGTTTTTTCCTCACGAACGAGGAAAATAATGTCGTGTTACAAAAATGCCTCTTTCAAAAAAATGTGAGAATGTGTCATTAGAACTATAAGCGCCTAGTACTTAGTTAAATAATTTAATTTAGTATTCAATTAATTTAGTATTCAATCAGGTTTACAATAAATATTACTTCTTTTATTAGGTTGTTTTTTTGGAGAATGTCGTGGAAAATATTTTTTGTGTCTAACACATGAGGAAAGTCTTTTTCCACTCGAGCACAACTGGAAAAATAATCGCTTTGCTCACTTGTTGGAAAATCATCTCGCAGCTTTGAAACTAGACCGGAAGAGCATTTTAATTTATAAAAAACTTGAGATGTATTTGCGCATTTCTAATCTATTAAATCCGAATTTGTTGAACAATAGTTCACAAAAAGCTTACACAATTTTTACGCACAAAGAAGAGTAAAAATTATAATTTACTTTGCTTTTTTTATTTTGGAAATTTTCCGCTCAAATGATGCTAATAGGGACATCATTTTTTCTTGCATTCTTAAACACTGATTAATTTAAAACATTTTTCTTCTGTCAACTCCATAATATTACCTAAAACACAACAAACCCACAAAAGAGAGGACAAAAAATAAATAATTTAATTCTCCCGCATAAGTTTGTTCGCCGTTTTGTTTAGATTCGTCCAAACCTGCAAACGCATTCGCGCGCATTTTCTTTGATGTCGGAGAAATAACCGACAAGTTGCGGAAACGCCGCAAACCGTTCATGGAACAATCAGGACTTGCGAATCTGTTCTAAAATTCGTACGTAGCACCGTCCAAATTAATGTTCCGATTGCCGTTCGGTTCGTTGTTCTGTTTGTTCCTCGGTTTGTTGTTCAGGTGTGTACGAAGCTTTACAATAAGCATATTAATATGAACTATATCTTATGAAAGGAGAGTTATGTAACTATAATTAACTACTTAACGTTACGTTAGTAGATTCCATTTACTATTTACACATATTTTCTTGGAACATTCGATAATTAACTATCGGGATATGATGACCCTATACTTCGCAGGTTGTGCGCAACTGGATACAAGCAAATAACTTGGAGCTGTTACCCTGGCCAGCAAAAAGCCCAGATTTTAACATTATCGAAAATGTTTGGGCTCGAATACTTGCTGTTATCCGAAGACAACAAGGGCCAAATTTTATACCAGTAAACCGTAATGCACTAATTGCAGCCATTGATACCGCATGGGAAACGATTAATATTAATTATATTGATACCTTGATAGCGTCAATGAGCAAACGCCTCCAAGAATGTATCAATAATAATGGAGGTCACACCCATTATTGATTTCTTATATTTATTTATATAGTAATACCTTTATTTAAAAAAAAAGTTTTCATTTAATTTTAAACTATAACTTGGTATCTTAATTATAATTATGTAATAAATTCTTGTCAAAAACTAAATATATACGTTGACAATAAGAATTGCCTTAGTTTTTATTTTCACTTTTTATATTAACTACAGAAAAAAATGAAACGTCATAAAATATACATTTTGTAAGGACTAAATATTATGAATAGAGAGTTTAATGATTTTTTTTAATAACTTACAATAATTAGTAGGTTAGATTTATTTAAAAATAAGTAATAATCAGTCAACCCAAATAACCATGTTTAGTTTTTGATTTAATTTAAAAGTTATTGCTTGTAGACGTTTTTTAAATCAAAATTATTTCTAATTTTATTTTGTAAACATTTCCTAAACAAAATTTTGATTCGATAATTAATCGAGCTATGGTGTTTAATTAGCGATACCTTCAAATATATTCTTTAAAGAAAAAATTAAGTAAGCAACGTAAATTACCTATTTTCTAAAACGTGCTTAGTGTAATGATTCATTCTACAGTCCTTCTATAAGATAACCCCTGCTGAGACTACCTGCTGTTAGAATTGTAAATGATACCCTTAAGCCCGCTTCACAATGTGCAAACTTTTGTTTACAGAAATTGTGGTGTCCAAGTTTTAAATTTCATGAGTGTACCTAAATCTTACCTTTGTAGAATTATTTAATATTTGTGTAATTATTATTTGACTGCAATAAATTAAATTAAGTAGGCCGTTTGCTTGCAATGACTGTTATTTACATACTTATGGTCAAAAAAATAATGTGAAAAAAACAATAAGTATGAAAATAAACAAGCCATTGCAAGCAACAGGCCTTCTTAATTTAATTTATTACAGTAATACAATAACAAAAAAGAAAGCACCAAAAAACTGCATAAAAAACTATACTCGAAAACGTGTTTCGATAGCTAAGCTATCATCATCAGCGAATCAGTTTATTGGTGTTTTCTTTTTTTGTTACGGATAGACGCTGCAGTTTCATTCCTTTGAGTAATAATTACGCAAATACTAAATATTCCTAAAACAGTTAATTTAGCTATAGTGGATGCTAATACAAAACCAATTTGCATAAAAAAATACATCAGAAAACTTCTTAATATATAGGGTGTTTCCTTAAAAATGATTTTAATTAGGCATGTTGGCCTGGTTGTCTACTGGTTACACTTTCAACTCAGTTCAATTTTATGAACCTACTCTACAATTAAATAAATCTGTCAAATTTAATTGTTGTGCGGTGGTAGGTTGACCATCGCAAAATATCAACCCCAACTTTGACCCCGAATTTTACAAAACGTTAGTTTTACTTTTTTTTGTAAAATCCATAGGTGTAGGTGTGTAATTTTGTGACGCACCACTTGTTTGAATTGCTGTGGCATGTGTCCCACAAAAAATATTTTTTATAATGTACGAAAATAATCCGTATTCGTTGATTTATTCATTTGTATGGTTTGTACTACATCGGTGTCATTTATTTATGTGTTAATTTTTTCCAAATCTTTAAAGTTCAATGTTGAAAAATTAACTTTTCCTGCGCTTATTATTTAAATCAATGATTTTTAAATTAGCATGTAATAGATAAACGAAGTACGTTGAGGTAAGTATGTCTCATATTTTTTAGAACAAACTTATCCTAACTGTTATACATTACCACTTTCTGCACTTAATCATGTTGTACGCACCTGACAAACCATCTTCATATCAAAGTCAAGACCTCAAGTATTTTCGAAAACTCTTAAGGTTGAAATTAGAGGAAAAGTAATGATTTTTTTAATATGTTTCCGCCTGATGCTGATGGTTCAAAATGATGCGTAAACACCAGTTAAATCCGTTGTTACGTAACTGTACTTCTGATTGGTTAAAATTTAAATTTTGAGTCCACTGATTGGCTAACAAAGGCAATCTTTACTACTGTAATCCCTGATTTTTACAAAAAATGTTAAAATATTTGGTTACATTTTTCTCTCATTGCGTAAAAACGTATATTGTATTTTTGTGAACTAAGATTTAGCGTTAATTGTTGTCGTCGTCAACGACATTTAATAGTGATCACTGATCCTTTAACTTTAGTATCTTCCATTTTTTCTACATAATTTTAAGTATTAAATTAAAATGATTGAATTTCTATTATGTACGTAATTTTAATTCTTCAATTAAAATGAATTAAATTTGATGATTTTAATTGTAGCATGACGCTACAATCTAGGGAGTTTTATTTTTGAGCAAATAATTAAAACTTCCTAGAACATCGTGGAAATTGAATTTGGAATTAAAATGGAAATTTAATTAATTTTCGTATAAGGAATAAAAATTATGTACAGAATAGAAATTCAATTTATTTTAAATTAAGAATTAAAGTTTTGTACATTGTTGAACTTCAGATTATGTTTATTTAAGGAATTAAAATAATTTATATAAATTAAACATTTAATAGTTTTTATTTCGTTTCGGAAATATAATAATATTAAAACAGATTCTGTTAACATTTAAAATACTTGAAAAAATCATTTTGTTATTATCATTAAATACTAAAAATTAAAATCGAAAACTTTCATCTAAAATAATGTTATGTTGCTTTAATGTTAAATTTCAACTCTGTATTTTTTCTAGATGATGTATATCCTGTTAACCTCGGACGTTTAGGATATCTTACCGAAGTGGTTGTTGCGCCTCCAAACCATCATGACACAAATGAAACGCAAATCGAAAACACCAACACCAATTGGAACTGGTTGAATTCTTTAAATATGTTTAAAAAATCTCTTCGAGAGAGTACCAGTTTAGAGGACGAATACAAAAAAGCTTGCTCCTCTATTAGTTATAGACTACACCCGTTAACGGATTTATCCCAACACGTTAAGAACGTAGACAACCAATATTTTAACGTTTACGCGCATCAAAGTCACATACCAAAGAACATTGCTTCCGGAGATCTTCTCACCTTAAAAATAATCGTTCCTCCAATTATCAATGCTAATTTTTTGGAAGAAACTGGCTTAACTATTGAAACAGTGGTAGTGCGTCTTCATGTATTCGATAAGCTTCCTAAAGAATTAAAGTATTTTTATATACCTATATTGTATGTCCATGACTGCATTTTTAACCATTTTCGCATAAAAGTAGGGGGCAAAGCATTTTTACACAACGTTGTAGAAGTGATGCCAGTCGTAAAAAGCATCGAAATTACCACCAACAAAACTAACATTAAAGATGTCACTTCAAAATTTAAATCATTCGTCAATTTAAAATGTGCGAGAGAGAACCTGCTTTTAAACAGTAATATCCCTTTGCAACATAACGATTTTTTATTTTCCGTAAAGTTTGTACCTTCCAACGTATCATTTTGTGTATTGGACGCAAATTTTCTACGTAGCTGCAAATTGGCGGTGGTGAGCAGCGACTTAACTTCGCCAAAAGTTAAACATGAAAAAATAACAGTTACTGCGACGCATTTGGAAATTACAGGCACATAATTAAAAACATTGTTAACTTGACAACATTGAGCGTTTCCACGGTTCTTGAAATCGAAAATTACTTACTCGTGGGTAAAAGCGGGAGCGGAAAGTCTAAGTTAAGTAAAATAATCACCGATAAATTGTCAGATGCTCCTTTTCGCATACACCACGATACTATATGTTGTAAAAGTATCAAAGGGAAGAGTTTAGATTCTTTAAGTAAGATTTTTAGTACTAAATTTTCAACTTTAATTTATTACCAACCGTCAGTCTTGGTACTGGACGACATTCACTCACTTTGTGAAAAAGTGGTACCCGGAGAAGCACCAACAGCTGAAAGTTTGCAATTTAATAGGTATTTATTTTAACAGTTTTTTACGTACTAAATCAGTGCGTTTTTCAGGGTTAGTGAAATGTTGGCGAATTTATTCGAAGAAAACTTAAAATCTAATAAAATATGCATAATCGCTACTTGTAATTCTATTCTGAATTTAAACGAATACATATTCGCTTCACGTGGGCAACATTTGTTCAAAAATATATACGAAATTAACGAATTCACGAAGGTCGGTAAGTAACTTTTTTGGTAAAGTCACCTAAAATTTACTTGTTGTAGTCCGATCGTTCTTTGGCGCTGAAATTTTTATTTAACGAAATGTTTGCAGTCGAAAACATTGATTTTGAGCACTTGGGCCAAAAAACTGAAGGTTTCGTTATACAAGATTTGGCTGACTTTGCGAACAAAGCCATTTTCGAAGCATTAAAAGACGGTATGTATTTTTTCAACGAATTAGACTTAGTACGTTATAATGAAGCAAACAAAATTTTCTGTCCGATGGCCGGTCGTCCATCCGTATCTAAACAAGATATCAAGAAAATTGCTTCAAATAAAAGTTGTTTGTAATTTAATTATCCACAACGTTTGTTTAAACTATTTTTGATCCGATAAGTAATTGTTACAACAATATCTCCACTAATATCAATTATACAAAAAAAAGTTATGAGAGAAAATTGTTGCAAATTTTATTGTCTATACATTTTGTTTGAATAATTTTTTTCTAAAACGTCTTAAAGGAACGTGGACTTCGTTTTGTCCCGACGTAGGGTAGTAGGTAGTGTTCGCATAACGGTTACCAGTTAGATGTACATATAACTATTATTAGCCGATACTAAAATGTTTAATTCGATTTTACAAGTTTCTTCGCGGTGCACGTTTTCTTTATAAATGTGGTTTTTTTTTCTATAACACATCTTATAAATAAGAAAACGGCTAGTCAGATTTTTGTAAAACTTTGTATATGGATTTTATTTAAAATAGTGCAGATCTGCTTAGATCTTGGGCATAATCTATCAATCAAAAGGGCCGTTAACCTACATAGACTATTGAAAGTTGGAATATTTTAAACAATATTTATTTTACACATTGTTTTTTTAAATAAAAGGAACAAGCGCACGGTAATTCGATTTGACTATGTTAGACGTTTATTTTATTTTTCGAGCAAAATGTTTTATCACCCCACACTTTCGATACTCTTAGACGTTTGTTAGTATCAATACGAAGTGGAGTTCTGCGCTAAACGCTTGTTATAGATGATTAAGTACCAATACATCTGAAATTTTAGAAAAATCTAAGGTAAACGGTGACCATTGCGAAATTGCTTTAAAACATTCGACCGCCCTTTCTCTTAAGAATGTCCAATTACATTCAGCTGGAGATAGAGATTTCTCTGACATTGGCGGTTTGGAAGAGGTAAAAAAGTCTTTGGTAGAAAGTATGCTGTGGCCTTTGCAAGTAAGTGCTAATTGAAACGGTTTTGTATTATTTGCTAACGCTAATATTCATTTAGTATCAGAATTTATTCAACAACGCACCGTTGAGGCTTCAATCTGGTTTGTTGTTGTACGGCCCGCCGGGTACCGGAAAAACAATTTTAGCAGGCGCAGCGGCGAAACATTGCGGTTTGCGGCTTATTTCGATCAAGGGTCCGGAGTTGCTTTCGAAATATATAGGTGCAAGCGAACAAGCAGTCAGGGATGTTTTTGACAAGTACTTGAGTTTCATTCGCGTACGTTTTAATGCAATTAATGTTTCAGAGCTCAAAGTGCCAAACCTTGCATTCTTTTTTTTGACGAATTTGATAGTTTAGCTCCTAGGTGAGTTGCGAATAGTCCTTCCTTCTATTAATTATATTGTTGTAGACGCGGGCACGATAGCACTGGAGTAACAGATCGCGTAGTTAATCAATTGTTGACTCAATTGGACGGCGTCGAAAGTTTAAGCGGCGTTTGCGTTCTTGCGGCCACATCCAGGCCGGATCTTCTAGATCCGGCTTTGCTGAGGCCTGGACGTATCGATAAACAAATTTTATGTCCCTTACCGAATATGGTGCGTTTGATTTCTACATTAAATGACGACGCTAATTGCGCGTTTGCAGAAGGATAGATTGAAGATTTTGAAATCTTTGTCGAAGAAAATCAATTTTGACGAAAGCGTCAATTTAGAGGCTGTAGCGGAGATGTGTCTAGGATATTCGGGTGCCGATTTACAGGCCGTGTTGTACACTGCTCAACTTGGAGTTGTGGAAGAAATGGGCGTCGAGAAACTAAAGGTTTGTTTTTTAAATTTTAGAACAAAGGCAAAATAATTAAAGCAAAAAAAAGTTTCTGGTTCGATTGTTATGTGTTATTTTGTAGATCTGATTAGATTTTGGGCAAATTCGTCGAACCAAAAAGACCTTAATCGTACTTAGATTTTCTTATTCTTGGAATACTTACAAAGATTTCATTTTACACTGTAGCGAACCATGGATAGATGGCGTTGACGATTGTGTGTGACGTCGTCTTCCCTACCATTTCTCTGTTCGTTCAAGTATAACAAGCCCCCACCGTAGACCCCACTAAATTTTGATAAACAACTGTATGAATTCGTTGTTCCCGGACCAAAAAGAACACTTCGCTCTGAGTTCCGCTATCAGAACATTAATTCCTCTGATTCCCAGCCCGTTTTCCGAGTATTCTAGAACTAATTAAATGTTAAATTGCTCTTGCACTTTATGTACCTGATGCTATTATTTCTCTGTTCGATTCTGAAAAAAATTGTTTTATTTAAAATAACTGTTTCAGTGCAGTATATTGAAACGAAAAGTCTCAGTTGGCAACTGCGGTTACCATTATGAGACGGGTCAATCCTAGAAGACGTTTTTGAACAATGACTCCAATCGGGGAACCCCCATGCACAAATTTCAAATATTAACCTGTAATTTATCCATGTGACGTTAGCGATAGTGATAGTTCGGGTTAAAACTTTATTCTCTGTTGAATTGTGTTTGGAATGTATACAAAACATTAATTCTTTTAATAAATCTGCGTATCAAAGATAACAAAGAATTAACTTACAAACTCTAGGGATGTCCATACTAAGCAAAATATATGGGCTTTATTTTTTGTCCCCGATCATACAATCGCTTCACAAAGAAACGAAGCAATCAAAACTTTTAATAGATACCTAAAAAAATGACTCTTAATTATTGCATACAACAACTTATACCTATAATTCGAAAATTCGTAGGTATACACTTGTAGCAAAGTTACGAGATCTTAAACGTAGATCTTGTTAATGGGTCTGACTAATGACTGTGGTAATTATAACACTAATAGAAGCAGCTCTTATACCTTATTCTGATTGAAGGGTGTCTTAACTGTGCCTGATTACAATATATCCTTATTCTAAAAGCGTTTTACATACGTAATCAACGGAAGCCTACAAAGTTAACGAAGTACATTTGCAGAAATCACATCATTAACTGCAGCATTTAACATATAATTGAATTTATTTCTACTGTTTTAATTTTTGGTATTGAGTTAATTTCAATACTGAATCGAATTGAAAAGCGTGGAAATTGAACTTAATTTAATTTCCTTTGATTTACGCAGCTTTTGATTGTCGTTTATAATTTGCTTAATTCATATTTCCATTAATTTAGAATGGCGGCTGCCGACGCTTTATATAAATAATTGTTGTTGTGTTTATATTGCTTTTACGTTGTAACATAATTTGAACGGCTTCATTTTCTAACTAAAATTTCAAATTTATTTCACATAAGAAATATTTTAGGGTAGCGGTGGTGATGTAATGCAAATTAATCAAAATCAACTGGAGGAAGCTGTAAGAAACACCCGCCCTTCGCTAACCCGAGAAGAAAACATGAAATACAGAGCGATGTACGTAATGTTAATAATTTTACAAATACTATATTAAATACGAGGTTTTCTTACAGATACTCAAAATTCCAAAGTGGATCCGACACCGTCGACATAAGAAGCGGTTTACAAAAAGCCACACTCGCATAGCATATTGCGCGTCTTGTACAAACAGTTGCACTAGTTGAGAATAAAATAAATTTATATTATACAACACTTAAAAGTTTTGTGCGTCCACCCCAAAAATTTTCCTTTATTCCCAGAATGTTCTCGAGTGTTTCTATTATTTGCTCGAGCTTTTCAATTTCACTTATTCAATTATTACACATCACAGTTGCTTTCTTTTCATTACAAAGCAATCGTTAGAAAAATATTAAGTTTGAAAGACACTATGAAACAAATCGGCGTAAAAAGTTAATTTACTACTCGGCGCATTTACGATCGATGCTTTATCAACATGGTTTGGTTTGGAAAAAATTCTAATCTATTATGTAATTGCAGAGGCAACTTTTGGAGTTCAGAGGCCCAATGCAAAAATTAATTTGTGGCCCTCGATAATTTAAAGAACAAACAACATATTGGTTTATTTCATTTTAGCTATACATTCAAAGTAGTTACTTAAAAACGACTTTTCGAGCCTTCTGGTCTGCAAACGCCTGAATCAGACTGGTTACATCTATATTTTGTACAGTGTCACTTTCAATTGAAAGCATGGCCAGGTTAGAAAGGCGGTCTTGAGACATTTTTGATCGCAAATATGTTTTAATTAGCTTGAGGCGGGAGAAACTACGCTCTGCGGAAGCAACAGTAACAGGAATTGTTAATAAAATTCGCAGTGCAATTAGAAGATTGGGAAACGAATCCTGATATTCATTCTTAATAATATACAAAATAATTTCCATCGGTGTTGCCTTCTCAATCAGCAAACTTGAAATAAGAATAATTTCGTCTGAGAGTTCGGTAGCATTCACATCACAGATCCATCAGACAATGCCAGTTCCAAATCTTTGCATGTTTTAATCAGTTCCAATTTGTTTTCACTTGACTCACGAAGATTATACAGGAATCCAAATATTTCACAATGGGCATGTAACTGCTCAAATTTACTTCTGAGCGAAGTGAGCACCTGGTCCACACGAAATTTCACTTCTGGGTCCACAATGGGTTCATCAGTAGACTCATAAGAGAATAGTCGTTTCTTTTTCCTTGGGCGCTGAAAATTTTCAAGTTCAAGCTTTGGCTCTATTTCCATTGCTGATGCTACTGCTACGTCTCTAGCAAACAGAAGACTTCCTACTAGACCAGAGTTACGAAATTCCTCGAAGTAATTAACTAAATTCTTCAACGAATTTTCGGCTTCAATCACGTCCATGTGAAATGCTTGTAATTTCTTGCTCACAAGATTCACGCAGAAAAGAATGTCATGCCACACACTAAGCTGCACAATAAATTTGAACTTCATTAGATGACCAGCAAGATTGTTGGCTTCAAACCGCGAATCATTGTCAAAGTTGGAACTTTCAGCTATTTCGAGCAAGGAGTCGTAAATATTTTTATATTCATATTTCAGGCATTTCAAACTCTCAATTCTGCTCTCCCATCGTGTGTCCGATAGTGGTTTAAGCTTTAGTGAGTCAACGTTTTTATCAAGAATGTCCCATCGTTTACCAGAAGCTGAGAAAAAATTAAAAATAGACTGCACTGTGCCAAAAAATGAAATAGAGGCAGTGACTGACTCGGTACAAAAAATGCCCGTGAATTCAGGTTCAGTATACGGCTCTGTACTCCGGAATGAATGCCTTTCATATTTGATCCATTATCATAGGACTGGCCACGACAATTTGATATACTCAATCCTAGTTCAAGTAGTTCTTGGAGTAGTTTCTCAGTCAAGATTGCTCCTGTAGCCACATCAACTTTGACAAAGTCCAGAAAGTGTTCTTCGATTGTCATAGCGTCCACATCAAAGTATCGCAAAATAATTGTTAGCTGATCTTGCTTACTAATATCTCTTGTACAATCCATCATAATTGAAAAATATTTCTGCTTTTTACACTTTTCAACAATACTCCTTCTAGTTTCTTTTCCAATTACACCAATCAATTTGTTTTGTATATTTTGGCCAAGGTAATGGTCACTGATTTCTTTGCTTTTGCATTTTCTTAGATGCTCCGTCATAATGGGATCAAATTCACCAAGCATTTCAACTAATCCCAAAAACTTCCATTTGATTTTTCAAATAATTTTGATTCTTTTCCTCGAAATGGAAGGTTGTGCCTCCCCAAATATTTGATTATGGAGATGACACGACTTAGGACTTTCCTCCAATACTGGGCCTCCGCACAAATTTGATCTTGACTACGTTGTCTATAGTCGTACCACCAATGAGTCTTAGTTTAAGTTCTCTCCATTTCAGACATGACGATTTGTGCTGTTGCGACGCCTCATGAGTCACCAAATCAATAGATAATGTGCGCCATGAATTGTGGCCCGTAGTGAGACGAGTTTGACTGGTAGTGAATAGTTTACAGGGCATGCAGTACACAGAATCCTTGCTGACTGAATAACTTAACCAAGTTCTTTCATATTTCTCTTCATTCGGACGCTTTCCTATAAACTAGATATTTGAAAACTTTCTATTGTCCTCATTGACTGGGAAAAGCATTCCTATTGGTTTTACTGGTTGGAGTTGTACTACGAATTCCTTCTCTTGGTTGCTCAACAGGTCACCCCATACACCAGGATCACTAAGAATTTGAAGATTTGATTCCTCTGAACTATATTAAAACCAAAGAACCATAATAAGAATTTTTACAACTGATTACCTAATCAATCAAAAATTCTTTAATTAAATAATATACATGTAGGCCATTACTTACGTGAGACGCATAGTATTTACGTAATAAAACGCAATGAAATTGAGGTAAAACACAGATTTAGTTGGCTAATTAAATTTCATTATGGATGCAGTTTTAACTTACTTGCAATCATATGAGCTGCTGGCCGTCCCAACATTATCTGTCACTTGAGTAAACTCAGTTTGATCTGTTCTCTCTTCACTGTCACTTTCAGGTGCACTGTTGTGATCTGAGGTTGTAGCAGGTATTGTAGTTTGGACGTTTAACGATGATTGACTTGAGTTATTTGAAGACTCCAGTTGGTTAAAATGCTTCAGAATAGCTCCCTTTTGGCTTTGGATGAAGGCGTCCTGTGCCTGTTTCTTCTTTCGCTTACTTGCACCACTCTCAAACCTTCGCATCTTTAAACTGCTCTAAAAAATGAAAGAAATACATAAAAAAATATTACATGGACAGAGGTTTTACTATTAACATGAAGTGGATATGAAATGCAATATTTACTTTGCTTACCTTTGAATCGTATGAAGATTCGATGATTAAAAAAAAAGTTCCTCAACTTTCTATTGAATCTAAGGGCCGTTACCTGTTGAATAATCGGAATAAATAGTGAGACGACAATACATTTTAAAATGCATGCATGATGACAAAATACCAACTAGAAATTAAATCTACCGTGCACCCGTATTTAATCTGTAAATGTAACCACAATTAATTATACTTACGTTTGTTAGACGAATAAGAGAGACGATGAAATGGATTTCCAACTCAAAATCGTAATTTTCTCCTTAAAGTTAATTGAAACACTAGGCCTTCAATTCGTTCACTTCGTTCTGAGAACGTTTTAGTAGCGAGTGCTAATATGCAGTGCGGCGGATGAATACGTGAGTCAGGTGACGTCACGGTGCTTCGAAGGATTAGGGGGCCTACTAAAATGACATGCATGCAGATTTTTTTTGGTCGCACGAAGTCTGCAGACTGAAATTTGCAAGCTCTTCGGAAAGAATCGGAGGCCCCTAAAAATCGGAGGCTCAATGCAAGGCATTGTTGGCATTGCCCTAAAGTCGTCTCTGTGTAATTGGTTATTGAAAAACTGATTAAATTTTGAAAACCGTGAGTTCTTTGCGAGCTCCTTTAATTTGAAAAAAGTGTGAATGATGTCGTTATGCATTCAACACATGTACACATATGTTAATTGTCATCTGATGAGTAAAATACAGTCCATTATAGAATGCAACCAACATAAAATTTGGTCCTTCTGGCCGGATTGAAGACGCAATGCGACAATTTAATATTATTTTGGTGAGCGCATAAGAAAAGGCAGCGTCGCACCTACAAGACTGCAAAAGAATGTCCAGCTGCATCGACAAGTAAGAAAGAGGATCAATCAACTTGCACAGGAAACTTGATACGATGGAGAAGTTTCACGTCTCTGTCATTAGCCCATGGAAAATGGGGTCTTTAATCACTATATCATTGTGTGTATTGTAACTCGTATTAATTTATGAAATTAATTATTTATTGATTAATTTAAAACAACTTAATATAAAGTTTTGTTGAGCAATTTGAACAAGTTAAATAAAAATAACCGTAATTTAAAAAAATTGGAAATTACGATACGTATTGTCAGGTGCAGTGGTAATTCAATTAAAAAATTGGACAACTAAGAGACTCTTGAACAATTTGAATCAACATTTTTTGAATATTTGAATAGAAAGAAAGAATCCTTCAGTAAAGTTCGACAAATAAGTTTGAGGTGACATCTAATGCCACATCTTTCTGCTATCGTGGTACTTCTTCAAAAATAAAAAAAATAATGACAGTTCGTTGTAGGTTATAGTCAAAATTCTTCAAATTCCATCCTAAATTTGTAGAATTTTTAATGATTCCTTAACATTTTCAAAATTAATTGGAAGGCAAGATTTCAAAATTCAACACCTTCTGGACTAGTAGAAAACGCATGTTCTTGATCTACAACGGTTGTAGTTTTTACACGCTGAAGAAAACAAAGATGGAATAAGTTTTAAAGCGGTGTGTTATTATGATATATGGACTCTGTAACATAATAACGTCGAACAAAAAGCGCCGACTAAAAAAGTAAGATAAAAGGGCAATTACAAAAAGCGTCGAAAGAAACGGTGCCGCGACAAATTAGCGTTTGGCTTAAATAGCGCATTTGTATAGCGAAGCCTAGTTGGTCCAGGCCACCATGAGCAACGTGTCAAACGAGGCTTCCGTTCGTCTCCAAAGTTATGACGCGGCCAGGACGACCATACAATGCCAAAGGAACAAAACCCTCACTAAGACAAACTTTACAAGTATCAGTGACGTAGAAATTTCGGAGAAATACAGAGCAACGAACAAAGGATTCTGGGATTCACACTACGACGATGAGAGCAGGATAAATGTTTGGGACCCTAACAAATATCACCTTATTGAAGGATTTCACCCATAGGTGCATCGACAGAACTTTCAAGGTGGTTTCGAATTTCTTCACTATTCACAGTCCACCACTTTTAGATGTAAAGGCTCTGCTGTGGTTTACGTGTTGTTGGCTAACAAGCGAGAAGCGACGTATGTCCGAATGTATCGGAATTCGAACCATCGTTGGAACGAGAGTCGATAATAACCGATTTTGAAATTGGCTGCATCAACGCACTCATGAATGTTTTTCCCTATACACAAATCGTTTCCACTTAGCTCAGAATTTGTGGCAGCAACTGCATTAGGTAGAAAACTACTAGCGGGACGACGACACGGAGGTTTAAAATGCTTCTCATATTGTGCATGGTATCCATCAACGACGTCCAATTCGCTTTTGAAATCATCACGTTTTCCTGTATAACTGCGGCCGCTGGTAGAGTACTGGGAAAGCTATTATGCGGGGCGCCGCATACACGACGTTACTCCACGCTTCGATCTAAACATTTGGAACATGTTCGGAAGAATTGCTGACAGCTAGCCGAAAACCAATAATTCTCTGGAATTGTTGCCACCACCGATCTTTGGTAAAATTATTGAAACGGTTGCAGCGAGAACAAGGCTACACTGAAAATCTTGTGGCTAGGTTGAATAGGTTGAAGGTTCTTGTCGGAAATTAGGCTTTTCGAAGTGTCGAACAACATTTAGTTTCCGGTTCTTTAAATTTGACTTTTAAAGTAAAATAATATTACGATGCCCTTCAACATAAAGAGATCTCATAAGGTTATTTTTCTAATGGAATTATAGGTTAAGGTTTGATTTTGCAGATTTTTTCACATTTTTTTCATCGGTGCAATCCTGCAGAAGCTGTTCCAAAAGTTACTGAAACATATCTCTGTCTTCCAATTCGAATGCGATAGTTTGAAGAAATAAAAATTAAAAAAAGTTGTTCTATCCCTGAACCTCATTTAGTATTCTTAGTGCAAGAGATCCGTAAGTATTAGATAGACATGATTAAAATCTCAAAACCCGAACTTGACATGAACGGAATAAGTTATGCTTGTCAAAACTTTTGAGAAAGATTTTGCGAATACATTAACTTCAAATGCTGTGTTCAACCAAACTAAACGTTAACTTGAGTAATGATGCACTACACTATTTCATAACATTATTATAACAAATATTAGTAGTAAACAAAGCCAAACTTGGACGGATTATTATGAAGGAATATTATACTCAAACTTGAAAGTAGAGATAGCATCAATTATTACATACTATATCATGGAATATTAAAGAAATCATATATTTTACTATAAAAGAATAGTTTTTGAAGTTTCTTTCAAATCTTAAGCAGGATTTTCGATTAATTAATATGTAGTTTCTAAAATGTGTGGAATAATATACTACTTAGAAAATATTGTTATCGCCGATGTGGAGAAGGTGTATCGACAGATACACCAAGGAATTGTATGGAGGGAGAAAATTATCCATTGTATCATTACATGCACGTGCATCTGGCGATTAAGCATCCAAGAAACAACAGAATTTTATTCACATACTTGTAGAACAATTAAAAAAAAACTTGTATTTACATGAGTTGTTTACTGGACGAGACACAACTCAAGGCACAATGATGTAACAAAAGTTTTTCAAAAAAATTTGTTTTTTGAAAATTGATCTTAAATTCTCAAGGAGTCATGGCAAAAATTCGAAGAAATGCAAATAATCAACTAACGATTAGTTCCCATGAGTGTCACCTCTTTTTGGTGAAAAATTGTTTTTTTTTGTACGCGCAAAGATTTTGGTTAGTGAAAGCTCTTTTGAATTGAAATATACTATAAGTTTCAAATTATTTCTTCTACGTTGCAATGCACGTGTGTTTCCTGTTCATGTTTGCTGGAATATTGTTTTTGTCATGTGATATATTTTTTGTTGCTGTTTAAATCAGTTGGTGTAGATAATCGCGTTTTCGTCACGTTCACGCATTTAGATTTTTAGGAAATGCTTATTTGAATAGTTGCACACTCGATTTCTTCAAATTTAATCAACATATGCCGCAGTTTGTTTTGCTATTTCAAAGGTTTCTTTGTTTATTCCCAGGGAAACAGCTCGGTGGTTGTTGCCTTTATTAAATAAAATTACAGACTTGTTTTGACTAAGTGAATAAGACACAGATCGTACCCACGATCTAATTTCTGAAAAGTCATTTTTGTTTATTATTTCTGAGAAAACTCTTTTACTTCAGACACTTCCGCGAGTTAGTGACTTTTGTTATGTTTACGCGTATTGGAGTTAATTAGGTACCGTCTAGGTTAAATATAGTATTTTAGGGTTGTAGTGGTTCGGCATGATCGAACCCAATTTTTGTATTATTTTTAGGAACGCGGTGTAAAACCTTCCGCATCGCCCGGTACCGGGGTAGTTTACCCGATCTGGCATATTTGTTTATTTTTTTTGTTTGTGTCGTTAAGCGTCGGAAAATACTGTAAGATTTTAGTTAATCGAAAACTGGTCGTACTTATGTTATTCTATCATTGCTTCGAATGTTGACATTTCTCCCTTTTCTTCAGTGAACATTTGACATAATTAATTAAAAGAATAGTGTGGCGCCTGACAATCCCAACTGTGACTCGAATTAAGGATCTTTAGTCTTCGTAAAGGTAAGTGAGAGACAAATCTAAATCCACCCCCTCGCCGACGGGTTAGCTTGAGCATTCGTTGTGCTGCGTACTTGATCTTCAAGTTTCGTGGTGTAATATGAGTTGAAAACAAAAAAGACACTCAAGGATTGATGGTCCATTAGTTGCTCGGCAAATTTACTACAAAGAACAACGGAAATTAGAAAATAAACACAATTATCAAAAACAATTTAACCTAAATTACTAAGTTATTTCACTACAGTCCACTACTACGTTCTGCGATTACCAGCATTCCATTCAAAAATCGAAACTACGCCGACATTTTTGTTCTCCTGTAGTATTTGATAAATTATTCTGGCCAAATAAAATAACAAGAACTTTTGTTTCTGACAATGTGCAAAGACATTTTATTACTTGAGAAACAGTGGTAAAATAAATAATACGATGAATCAAGAAATGACAAAAAACAGACTGTTTGAGCTCAAAAAAAAAAATAATTTAAGGAGGAACAGTTTTCAGATAGTTAACGGTAATTATGGAGAAGCATTAAACCTAAACTAGCTGCAAATGTAGTTACCAAAATAATCATAGCGTATGGTGCCCCAAAAGATCAGTATAAACCTGTATAGTGTGGTGACAAAACGATGTGCAGTTGTGGATTGGTTCGTCTTGGTGAAACATTTGCTTTAAGGGTTAGGAAAACCACTACAACCCTAAACATACTATAAATCCAATTTCTATGATCCTAATTTGAAATGAAACTTAAGAAGTGTCCTTATAAGAATTTCTCTCAGTTTCCCCATATTTAGTCAGAACTCCAAACGTCGCTACCCATTTTGCTACATAGAATAATCATCAGCTTTACTAAAACTGCTGTCATTTTGATGATGATGCATTTCTCGAGTTCTCTGTTGCGAATCGGGAAACAGAGAAAAACGCTTATTGGAACATTTCTTTTTGTTAACACAAACTTCTCTCACAGATAAATGATCATTGAACATTTAGTCCCGGACTGTAGAAATCTTTTCCTTTATAAAAAGTTTGTCAATAAAATTTTCGAGTGTGAAACCTCTATTTAGGGCTCCCGCCTCTCAATTTTTTTCATTTTGTTTTGATCATTTAAGCGCCTTCTTTCTTAGCTGCCATTCCTTCGCCTTTTTTGGAAGTATGTTATTGTCCATTGTTTCAACATTGTTATACCGTATTATTCTTCTATTATATGTCACTTTCAATATCCATTATCTTCTACACTCTTGCATTTCCGACTCTACTTTTTAGGAACATCATTCTCCAGTAATTCATTTACATTAACTTCAGTTTCGAGACCTGTGCGAAGTATGTTTGTATTATATTTGTATCCCAAACTATGCCGTCCAGCGCCTCTATAACTCTTCGGTCTTGTTTTATTTTTTTCTTTTCCTCTTTAAGTAATTCTAAATTAAAGCTGTACTAGTTACTATGTTTGCCACTGGAGTTACTAGAATAAGTTAGAATGATTTGCGGCGTTTTAGAACTCCGTATTTTAAACTTTCGAGACTATTTAACTTTTATAAAAGCGTAGTCATGTAGTTATTGAGTTCAGTTCTAAGTTGTCATTGATATAAATGTAATATTGTGTATATTTATGCGAATTATGTTTACTGTACGTGTTCCAAATAAATAAACTCTTGTAATAAGATCTCTAATTAAATAAGTAAAAATAAATTATTTTTGTTATCTTATAAATTTGAATTATTTTTAATGAAATTCGTAATTTGATATTGGTTGTATATCATATCATTGTACAAGTTACTACAAAAACTTTATACTTTTAATCGATTTGAAACTTTTCGAAAAAAAATTGAATTTAACCCAGCTTTGATTGTACGTCGCATGTACAAAACACGTATTTTACAGTAAAATTAATTCGAGATTTGAAATGAAAAGAAAATATACAAAAAAAACATTTATGAAACGTATACATCGTTCGTTCTCTCATTGGTGGATAACTTAAAATGTAATTTAATTCATAAATTCTTAGTATGAAATCAATTTGATTTATACGTTTAAATTTTCAGAGAGCAACTCCCAATGCAAACATATCAACTAAAATATAAAAGATATGTATATACAAAATACCCTTTGCGAATACGCACGGTTGCCCCTAAAGACTTAATATAAAGCAATATGGGCTACGCTATTTTAAACCGAAATGTTCTGTTTATAAAGGACGATTAAAAACTAAAAAGACTTATTCTGCTGTAATAAGTATTAAGACTTAAAAAGAAGAAACAGAGCGCAACGAGCATTACCTAAACGATATGAGATATTTCTCAAATTACGCCATTAAGAAAAAAATCTTTCTCGAAGGTAACAAGTCTGAAAATAAATTATTGTCAAGTTTAGGGCAATATTAAACTAACATTAACGTAGCAAATTGAACTAAATGTCATGCGGAAATAATAATAATCTGATTCTAACAGCGCGTCAAAACCATCCAACCGCATAGAATTACAATCATGACTGAAAAATAGAAAAACGAGCTACAACGCCATCAAAATTAGCGCAAATTGGCAGAAAATATGAACCGACCTCTCTCATTTGCAAGATATATTACAAAGCTGAATTGATATTTTGATGGCGTTTAATATCATTTTCCGTTGGGAAAATTAGAAAACAGTTTTAATATTTTTTTTCTTTCCGGGCTGTTTATGTTTGTTGAATAAAAAGGAAACAATTGTTTCAGTTAAATTTAAACAATGTTGTCTTTTCAATGGGGGGTAATTAGTATTTGGCTGACCTGATTGAGCGTAATAAAGCGGTTAATGAAAATTATTGATTTTCTTGTCGTTATATTGTATATGTATAACAGTGTAGCAATTGATCCGAATTTGTTGATGTCTATGTATGTATGGGTAAGTCTAATCGAATTATTTTATTTCGTTACATACCAACTCTGGACGTTAAAAATATATAATGCTTAAAGTATTAGATATAGGTAATACATAAAAAAAAAAAAATGAAGAAGAAAGAAATTTTCTGAAAAAACTACATATAGGATACTTAAAATGAAAAGCAATTATTTTTTATTCAGAGTGTTTCTCTTATTTTCTACTCTTAGGTTCATATTTCTTAGAATTTAGTATATTGAAAAACTCATGCGTTCCTCCATTCGATTTATTTCACCACACTATACAGGTTTATACTGATCTTCTGGGGCACCATACATAACACTTACATCACAATACAATATTTAAAATGTACCATACGATTAAATAAATAAACAGTTATGATGACTTAAGTAAATTTTTAATATGATTTTTTTCTTCTAAATTATTTTTAAAGAATGTTGACATCTATTAAAAATAAATAAAATTTAAAATAATTTATTTTATACATATATTGATTTAATAATATTTTTTAGATGCACTTATGTGGTCTTTTTCAAAAATTATTTTACTAGAATTTTAAGGTAGGTAGGAGTACTGCTGGCGTTTAGTTACTGCTAGTTCCAATAAAGCAATCATTCATATAGGTACCAAAATAACTGGATTATAATTTATTAAATAATCAGAGTATCGGACAGTCAACTTAGAAATAACGCATACTATATGAAGTCAATAGTTTTCAACGAGACTAGAATTATATGACCTCAAAGTGGAGCTAGAAGTAGAGGTTTTTTTCTTCTTTTACATTTAAAAATTGATTTTGCTTCTTGCAGATTGAAATAAGTTACAAGTTAATATCATTGTGAATAAAATCGCCCCCAAGTATTACCGAGATATAGACGGATCAGCAAACATAGTCTCAAAATGTTTGTGTATAAATAATAAGATTGTATTATACAGGGTGGCCCAAGAGGTTTTAGCCAGTTTATATCTCGAAAACTATCTGAACTACGATATTAAAATTTGACAATTATAAACAGTGGGTAGTTATGGACATTGTAAGTAAAAATGACGTTGATGAAACGTCACATTTCGGGTCATCTTTAAAATTTTAATGAGACACTCTATATACTTTTGCACTACGGCAAAGATCTCTCTAATGCCAATTCAACAATACCTATTTGCTTAATGCGAGTCATTTCTTACTTACAATGGACATAACTACCCACTGTTTATGATTTCCAAATTTCAATATCGTAGTTTGATTTTCAAGATATAAACTTGCCAAAACCACACTGTTTTATTTTTTTTTATTTTTAATTTTCTTATTTATAGGATAGGCTCATTGTCAAATTTCAATATCGTAGTTCAGATAACAGGGAAACTGGCAAAAACCTCATGGGCCACCCTGTATATAAAAAGTTTTTAAAAGAGCTTTTACTTCAGTAACGTCAATTATTTTTGAAGTTTATTTTGAAAGAAAATTTTTTTTTGTTTATTTCCAGCTTTTGGTGCTTCGTCTTCTTCTTTCGACTCCAAATCATGTTGCAACTTAAAAATGTTGTCTCACGTTATAAAAATATATGATCTGTGGTCTGAGGGCTGTCATGTCATTACTTAATCGTTAAAAAAGGTATACCGCCAACCGGGGTTACTTTACTACCTGTTTGAGGCAATTTTTGATGTCACCATATTAATTGCTTACATATATATAGACATATTATACCAAATCTGGGTTGCTAAATTGAGTGGCGCATGCAGATTTTTTTAAAAGTAAATGGTTTTGTACAAGAAAACAAAATTAAGGGTGTAAATGTTACTCGGGATTTAGGGCCACCCAGAGGAATTTAACAAGCATGTTTAAGCGTTTTAGTGTCGAAGTAGTTCCGTCATGAAGCGCAGAAAACAAATATAGGTATATTTACATTTTTTTAAACTATATGGCCACAAGTTGATTACCTGACTTTTAGTTGTCACTTTGAACTTTCTTTTCTTTGTTTCAAGTAGATCAGTATAAATCTGTATAGTGTGGTAATAAAAATATACATGTTTGGGCTCTACTAAGTAACTGTTGCAAAAAACATCTTCAGTAAAAATCGTTTAAAATAATCAAGTACATAGAATAAATATTACTAAGTAATGCCAACAGATCACTGTAACGACGATTGAATGTTTAAATGCAAATCGTTATCTAAGCGATACTTAGAATGCATACACGCACGAAAGAACACCTGATGCCCATTTCGCTCTTATACACTTAAGTGCGGTATACAACTGTTCAAGAAGGCGGATGGTCTTTTAAACTTTCGTGGAGCAATGAACATAGGTGAAATGCGTGTCTAACGACATCTCGTGCAATAGAGACACGTATAGATAGTACAAACTAAGTAATGCTAACAGATACCTGTAACGACGATTGAATGTTATTTATTTATCGAAATCCCTAAAGCGGTACAAAACTTATGACTGTTTTACATAGTCAGCTTTCCCAGTCACCCCTACCAGTTATTTGACAAGATAGAAGAAAAAGCATTGAAGCAAACTTACATAAAATGATCTGAGAATTACGAATATTTAAATTTTATGGTACCATTACCTTGCATTTATTATAAAAAATGTGGTTTTTCTATTATTATTGTAAACTACGTTTCCTTCGGTGGAGAAGGAAACTTGAAAATATTTTCCAGGAGTTTCTCATAAGCGACTTTATTATATGGATTTTAATCCCGAAGTTGTACGATAAATTGTTTTTAAGATACAGCCGGTAGCCTCTCTTAATCAGACACATGGCACATCAAGCATCTTCAGTCATTGTCACCCTATTTACTACAGCCGTAGATTATCTTGGATCTGGACATTAGCAAACGTTTATTATTTTTTGGTTAACTTCCTTAACTGATCTGGGATTGAGAGAAGTAAACTCCTCCAGTTCGAATAAACGTTTTCCGAAACAGTTCCGCCTTAGCATCGAGTTACTGAAGCTCACGACTATCCCACCAAATAGGATTGGCTTAAATCCGTCAAGTTTCTTTTTTCGCGTAAAAGTCAGTTTTGCTGGGGTTAATTGCCAGGCCAGCCGATCTGCACCATCTCTCTGCCAATTCCAGTCCTGCCTGTACTACGGTACAAATGATGTCCACATACTTGTCATGTGTAAGTATAGCAATGTAGTCAGCACACCTCTGACAGAGGATCGTCCACAAGTAGACTACAAATCACCTGATGGTATTCACCACAACGGTAGAGTATTCCAGTCTTGTTTCAGCCCTTCTGGTCCTCAAAAGCTCTAACAGCCATCTGACAATAGGGTGGTCAATCTGCCTTGTCTCCGTTAGACGGAGTATGGAGTTATGCGAAGCGTTGTCCAATACCCCTGCAATGTCTAGGAAGGCACAAATGATAGCTTCCTTCTGCTTTAGAAACTATGCTCAACGTGCTCGTAATCTGGTACACGACATTCTTCGTAGATCAGCCAATCCTGTACTGATGCTGATTTCGGTGTAATGGGGCCCGGGCGAGCACTGTTATCCTGATATAGTTATCCACTAATTTCTCCAACGCTTTGAGCAGAAAAGACCAAAGGTTGAAAAGTAGAAAATGTAGAAAAGAAGAGGACAAGACAATGGAAGAAATTAGGGAAAATCTACATCCAAAAATGAATCGAATAAAGTTGAAAAAATCTTTTTTATTAAAAAATATATAATCAAGAACCCTTCTACCAGTTGGTGTAAGGCGAAAAAAAACTTAAACATAAATTAAATACAACGTAGTAATAGATTTTCAGATTATTGATACAAAATTGTACGGTTTTCTAATAAATGTCAAGTCAAGAATAAATAGAATGTAAATTTCTGAAAAGTAAGGAAATTATCCATAAAAATACATGCACCATTTTAATTCTTTGTACATGTAATCGGATTTTAAATTAGTACCTACCTTGACTTCAATTACCGCAATTGCAATCATTTTTAGTGTCGATGGAGCGTGGAGCAGTAACTGCAATTTTGTTTCCACGGATGCCAACATGACTCTGGGCCCAAAGAGAACATACGGTTTTGCCTTTGTACCGCAAACAGTGCAAAGCAGACGTGATCATATGAATCGTAGCCTCATCATTATACAGGTTTTGAGTCAACTGCAGCTCACTTAGTGATTTGGTCACAATCAGAAGACGTGAAAGTTTCAAGCCGTCTTGTCAGAATAATTTAGCTTGCATACAGCATAAGCTTTACCGTGTAGGTGGTCGCGTCCTGTGATACGGTGAAGAATGTGCTTCGTTACCAATTACCATTGCGGATACTATTCTTTCATTTGTCATGGAATCATCAGCGTTTATTATTTGTTCCACTGAGTAACTGTTTACAAGCTTGGGAACGACGGCGCAGAAGATCTGGTTGAAGGACTTTTTTTGAGAGAGATGCTAAAGAAATTCAAAACCAAATTGTAGCATCCGAGGTATGAGGTATCCCAGTGTTCTGGCTTGTAATCGTCGTAATTGTTGTTTTAGTGTCATATCGATGCCTTTCACGAAAAAACACAATATAATTAGGATGGTCTAGTTGGGTAGAGATTTGTACGGCATACGTGAGGTGCGTTGCCGTTTACTTGATCTATAGCTTTCTGTAGTGAAGCTTTGATTGGCGGCATAGTTTTCTTAGAAGTAACAATAATTTAATCATCAAGTACGGGGAAGCACAATAATCAGTACTGATTCCGTGCTACACACCCTAAATTATATCTATTCTATTCTATTTCCGCATTAAGCCCGCATGTTTTTTATGTCCTTCTCCCATCACATATTGGAACCTCCTCGTTCTCTCTTTCTCAGCTAGGAGCGCGAATTTGTAAAGTGTATTTCAGCATTCATCTTTGTGTCGATCATCCCCCATCCCCGATTTTGTAGAAAATTTTATAAAAAAAATAACTTTTCCACCCGTTTTGCGAACAACATTAAAAAAATTCCGATGTTACATAGGCAAAAATAATATCATTACATTTTCAATAATGTTAAAAAAGTTTCAAAGAGTAGAAAGGGGTTTTAAACTATTCTCGTTCTTCTGTTAGTACAATAGTTTGCGGTAATTCAAGTGGGGGCCTACTACAACCTATGGTAGTGTATAAAAGTGGCAATCTATATAAAAATTGGTGCACTAGAAGCTAGGACAGTATATAGAAACGTGAGGTTGGTTTGACATGAACTTGTTTAAGCAATGCTTCTTTAAAACGTTGTTGCCACATATAAAAGCAAACAGAGAGCAAGGATTAAAATCACTTGTAGTTGATGAAAACTTGGCAAGTCGCTTCTCGCCCAGCGTGATCAAAGCACTTACAGAAAAAGATATCCATATGTGTCCATTTCCTGCTAAAGCCACGTATTTAATGTAACCTTTGGACCTCGCTGTAATTACTCTAATTAAAAAAAAATTACAGATGATTTTAGAAAAATAGAGACGAAAGAGCAGATATTTTGGAACTCTGCCTAAAGAAAAGTTTCCATCACTATTCTCCATGGAATCATATTGGAGGCACCGTGCAAGCCAATTTAATATTCGGTTTCAGAACTACGGGATTGTATCTAATAAATATAAATGAAGTTTAAAAAATATTACTAGAGATTTACCTGAAAATGCAGAAGAAACTGCGAGAATGATTGATACAAGATTGGTAGAAATTCTAAAATTTAAATTCAATTGGTCAAAGCAAGTTTTTTTGTCAACATATGTGATTTCCAGAACTACCTAGGACCTGGTTTCCACGGCTGGAGTTGTTATTGAAACAAAAACGTCTTCTAGAATTTGACAGTACTGAAAAGGTAACCGTAGTTGTAAACATTTCGCCACCTATCGTAAGGGACTTTACAAAATTGTATTATAATGATAATTAAGTTAATAAAAAAAAAATACTGCAATCGGAATCGAACCCTGCTTAAAAAGCGCAAAAAATTACTAACGAGTAACTAATTAGTTCGCAAAGGCCGCTTAATAAATCCATTCCGTTAATAAATAAAATTTCAAAAAAAATAACTAATTTTACTATTTTTTTAGTAAAATACGCTTTGAATATTTATTATTATCACATCAATTTGTTTTATTTCATCAATCCAACATAATATATTGTTATATTGTGCTCGAATTGTGCAAGAAAAAAGATATAAGTTTATTTATTTGTTTATTAATATGGTATGTACAGTCATCGTCAGTGAAAATGGACATGTCCAGGTAGAAATTATAGAGTGTGTTCACAGCTAAAGAAAAAACCCTATTTTAATCTTTCAGGTAAAGAAGTAAATTCTTTACATTTTGTTATTCACTTTTCACATATTGAAAACTGAAGGTAACAAGCCAATTATAGTATATGCACGAATCTCGGTTTTTGTAGTAAGTATATACATTTATTTTTGTTTCTATGTGAGATTAAAAACCCAATAAAAAATTATATTCTTTGGAAACTACATTGAAGTTTGTGAAAAAGAAAACGAAATGACAAAAATTAATACTGAGGTATTTATAATTAGTTTTAATATTTACTCCCTACGCAAAAAGAACAATAAAGGACAATTAGGGGAAGCTATTTAGAATAATGACACTACAATAGAAGAATTTTTAAAGTTCTTGAGCAGCAATCAAAGGAAGAATAGGTAAGGGTTAGGAATTAATAGGATTTAAATAATATGTTTCTAATTAGGTTTCTTTATTGTTATAATTTATTGAACTTCACTTCTTATCATAACAACTATCATTTCCCGTATCCCCATTCACAAAACATTTAAATAATAGAGTTTTAATTGCCTTTCTGTATTTATGTTATATACAGAGCGGACGTAAATAGTCCCCCTTTTAAATTTGAAACGTCTTAAGATATCGATTTGAAATTTAAAGGGCTATAATAAGGCATAGAATACTACAACTTGACATAAAATTGATAGCTCTAAGTTTTAAGAAGGTGGTCGAGTGAAAGGCCTTTTTATCCCCAATTCATCTCCCGAATTTGAAGTCTCTACTTTAAATGAAAATATTCTGAAAATAAAAAAATTAAAACTTGAAAACAGAATAATTTCGAAATGTCGTTCAGTGTTTAAGATTACCATTGCTTTGAGTTAAGTCTCTTATTACATTTTAAAAATCGTTAATTAATAAACTTGTTTTTTCATTAGTCAATTTTAGGCAACCGCTGAACCGATGTTAAAAAAGTCAGATCAGACTTTTTTTTTCCATTTGAAATCTAATAAACAATCATAAGTTTGACAAAAAGCCGTCTTGACGGCGTAAAAAGAGAATAAGAAAGTGTAAAGAATTCACTTGTTTACTTGGAACATTAAAATGTTTATTGCACGATCATAAATAAGATTTTTTTCCCTTAGACTGTGACCACACCCTACAATTTCTACCTGGACATGTCCATTTTCACTGACGATGACTGTACATTTTCATTGTATTGTGATGTAAGTGGTGACCCAGAAGATCAGTATAAAACCTGAATAGTGTGGTGACGTTAACGTTTAATATTTACTTTAATGTACTTTAACTTTTCCGTGGGACACACGGTATATAAAAATTTGTATTAAAAAATAAACAATTAGTAGTAGAAAAATTATCGAGTCTCTGCCATTATTATTGATGTAAAAGCAATATGGAAATTTTCCAAATTTAAATTAAACTACACACAAAATATTCAAAATCGTTTTTATAAGGGGGTTTCGTAGTTTAGAATTTCATTTCGAACAAAACATCCGTGAAACAACGTAGGAGGTGAGAAATTGTTTCGTCGCTCCTTAAATTGTTTCATGCAGACGATTAGAACTCTCTCGACTGTATTCTAACATTGTTATCTTGAAAATTGGACTTGATGGAAACGCGTTATATACTTTAAATATAAATTTTATTACAGTTTAATTTATATTTAGAAAATTCACTTGGAGACGGCAATCATATTATTAATTACTTATGTAAAATTCTACTTTCGCGCTTGTTAATCAAAATACGAAATTTGAAGAAATTCGGGTTAGCTTGAATTCAAATTTGTTAATATTTGGATTTTAATAAGAATGTGAAATCTAACGGTTCTATTAACAAAGTTAATCCATGTACTTAGAAAATAATACAAGGGTTAATTAATGAAGTTCTGTTGGATGAAAGCTTAAATTTTTATTAGATCATGATTAATCTGTACATCTATTATTAAAAGCTACTAAAGAAAATTAGAAATAAATACTTTTTCAAAAATCTGTATCCACAGAATTAAGAAAATATGTATTGTCTCTCGTGTATTCTAGACTTCTGTACGCCTGATACTCTAAATCAGTGCCTACACTTACTTCTTTTAAAAATAATCTGTTATTATGTAACAATATGGTATAATTTATTCAAACGTTTGCATCAGCGTATAATATTATTAACAAATTCCTATTTTTGTAACAAAATTTACGCTCTACAAAAATAATTACGAACGCTACTTATTTCAAAAGAGAAAAGGCACAACAACGACTAATTGAATTGGCAAAATTAGAAATTGTATTTTGAAAAATAGAATTTCAAAAGCAAAAATATAAGCACATCTTCAGAAAGTTTTTAAAATCAACTCGATTATAAAAGGAAAACTTAGTTATACGTAAAATTAACTGTAAAATTTACAAAAGTTTTATGTTTTTGTATACGCTTTTTAAAGCCTTTTATGCAACATTTTTCCAGTGCTTCCACATTAAGTACATTGTCGAGTATAATTTTATTTAAATACTTAAATAAATTTACCGCCAAACGGTTTTATAAATGTAATTTAGAAAATCTTACTTATTTTGTTGTTAAAAATTATGTTTATTATAATTTATAATGCAAATTAAATGTATAACTTATTTGGGACAGTTTTAGTGCCACTTTTCCCAAACACAATTAGGCTAAAAATCTTCAAATGAAAAAATTTAAGCGACAATTGCGCTATTTTCAAGCGCCGGCTTCAATACCACCTAATTCTACGTCTGTAATTCTCGCATCTTTATTGAGATTTAAGGGAAAAAATCTTTTATGCGATAAATTTATAAAACGGTTAAAAGTTTTATGAATAGGAACGTAACTAACGTCATGAATATTCATGTATTTAATAACAGAATTTAAGATGAAAAACACTGAAAAGGCTTTAAATTGATATTGTATACTTTAATCACAATGCGACTGCAACTCTGACAAATTGTTTTTGTTCAAATTTTCTTGCATTGCTTAACGGATGTTGTATTAAAAATGTAGTTTGTATTGTTTGTTTGGCTAATTGTTAAGTGGCGTTGTACCAAGTTTTATTTTCTTTTAATGTTTTTCGCTTACTTTATGAAACTAACGTACACAATTTACCAAAACTAACATATCATATACAACATTATTTTATTCACTGATAATGTATCATCAATCCATTTCACAAGATTTAAAGGGGCAAGCGATTGAATTTACTTTAATTCACTATCAACAGATGCCACTTGCGTCAATTGATCCTGATTGCAAAGAAGCGGCACATGCATGCAAAAATGCTGCTTAAATGAGGTGCTGCACTAGTGGAAACCAATTTTGGTAACATGGACGTACATTCAAATAGAGGAAGCCACTTGCTCCAGAATAAAACCAACGTTTTGTTTGTATTATAGTTGAAGGTCGAAATAAATACGGTTTGAAAGTAAAAACTACCACGGGATTATCACAAACATATGAAACAAGATTAATCTCGATTACGCGTTATTATTCTTAATCAGAAAAACATAAATTAATATTAGTTATTTAGTTGCATGAAACTGAAGTAGCAATACTGTTATTGTTAACACCGACACCGTATAGGTGAACGTACGTCGACGAAATTACCTAGTACCACAGAAAAACTAGCACTAAAATTTGTTTTCTAGTAGGTTACTACAAATTTAATTTATTTGAGGTGGCGATTTAAATAGCGAAAAAAAAATTTGCGATTTAGGGCTATGACAATGTCCGAGAATGATAAGCCTCTTTTACGACATAACGCACAGACAAATATTTACATCAGGTTCTAGTTAATATTACTCAAACGTTTCATTACAGTTTTTCGTTTCTACTAAAATCAACAAATACAAAACCAGTAATAAAAAATAATATAAAGATAATACACGTACCTAAATTGAAGTATATCAATTAGAAAACAAAGGGTGCTATTCATGAAATGATAATCTAAAACAGGGAGAAAATATTATGGTTTTAACCAATGATTTCACGAGGTAAAACAGAAAGTAGGTTTGATATTCAGAGAAAATCATCTAAAATTACAGACACAAGTGCTATCTGTTGACAATATTTTTTACTACGAATTACATTACTCTTATGGGTAATAATAAACGTTCATTAATAATAGTTGCATTTTACTTTTAGAATATTCTCAAAAGACTTACGTCGCCTAGATAACAATATCTCAAACATGTTACAAGCAGCAACAAATTGAGCCACTGGTTTTGTCTCAATTACAATAAGAAATTTGTCACTCACAACGTCGACTATTTGTTTATTTTTTAAACAAATTGCAAATTTTACGCGCTTAATTATTAACAGTCATGCTAATCAAAGATTGATTTATTCTTGGCATGAATTTGAAGGTAAACCATTACGTTATACGCGATTTTTACTAACGTTACGCCTTATGGAAAAATAACATGTAAGTTTCTAAGATTATTATCTTCCGGGTTGAGCCGTGTTCGTCCTTCCTTCCTACGTTCTCTGCTTGACGTTTCGCTAACCATGCTGTTAGCTTCTTCAGAAGTTACTCTAAAGACTGATGTTGTTGTCTTCTGCTCCTCGTTATATTCCTATGTTCCGTTACGGTTGGTAGAGGCCGATCAGTGACGGGTGGTTGGGTTTCGATGGTTGGTTGATCTTCTGTTTGGTATCGACTAATTTTGTGGCGACATTTGTTTTCTTTGTTTTTGTGAAGCGTTAGTTTCCACGTGTTGCTTAATCGGTAACCGTCTTCTCGATTGAAGTTTTTATTATTCATAATTTCTAAGGATTCTCTGATTATCCTTGGATAGTAGTTGTTAGTCCTTGATAGAACTTTAGCTTCCTCGAAGTTGATGATGTGTTTTCCTTTTTCGTGTAGATGTTCTGCGATTGCTGATTTATCTACCGCTCTGGACTTGGCATCTCGGTGATGTTCTTTTAATCTACATTTTATGTTGCGTCCGGTTTGACCAATGTAGACCTTTCCACATGAACAATCAATTTGGTAGACCACTTTTGTTGAGAGTTTCGGCAGGTTATCTTTATTAGAAGGTAGTAGTTGCTGGATTTTTCTAACCGTTTCAAACTGATATTCTTCTTCTCCAATAATTTTCTTAATTTGTCAGTTACTCCAGCAATGAATGGCAAACGAGCGTAGGTGGTGACCTGTTCCTTCTCTTTTTCGGATTTCCTGCGACAGGCGGCTCTTATTTCTTTTCTGGTATAGCCGTTCTTCATTAGGGCTTGTTGGACGTGTCGAAGTTCTTCTGCCTTGTGAACCTCGTCAGGAATCTTGTCAGTTCTATGCAATAAAGTTTTGATTAGAGACCGCTTCTGCTGTGGATGATGGTGTGATGTGGCATGGAGGTATCGGTCGGTGTGTGTCTTTTTATGATATACACTATAAGCCAACTTGTTGTTATCCCCTCGTTTCACTACAACATCCAGGAAGGGAAGCTCCTTATTCTCTTCTGTCTCCATGGTAAACTTGATCCTTTCGTGCTGAGTGTTGAGGTGGTTAAGAAATACAGTAAGTGCTTACATCAACAGCCGCGAAAGCTTACATTCATACATTAGACGCCTCTACGGGGAGGATATCTACCAGAAAACCAGGAAACTGGATAAGTTACGGAAGAAGAAGAATCAACTGCTATCCTCATTAGCATATCTACGACGATGCCGAGACCAGGAGGTGACGCCTACTTTTGTGAAAATTCGCCATCATATCGCAACAAATCGTGCAAGAAGAATCATCGAACGTAGTGAGAAGGCACTCACTCGAGAAAGAGTACGTTATACTTACCATCAACTGCATATAACGTCAACAGAACTATACCAGCTACATTTACAACTGAGCAGTATACTGGATAAAGAAACATGGAACACCATAGATCGCATCAGCTACGAACATGGGAATACCACCTACAATCAACCACTAACAGGCATATCAAGAAGTTTGAGAAATTAAGTACCAAGCACCAGCAAACCAGCTATAAATTGGACGAAAACAAAACAGTTGTAAACTTGTCGGACTACCCACTCACCGAAGACTGCATATCAATTTTGTCAAAAGGGATAAACTACGCCATTGCTCCAAGCAAGATACCCACAGGAGAGATAATAGCAGAAGTAGAAAGTGTCATCAGAAAGCTTCCAGTTGAAGAAGCAGAGGAAATACGCCACGAGACTTGCCGGATTTTACAACGTTCCAAAGCTCCACGTAGGAACATCACTCGCGCAGAAGAAATTGCATTAAAAGAACTCAGAAGCAATCAAGAAATCATGGTGACACGCGCAGATAAAGGCAACGCTACAGCAGTCATGAACACCGAAGACTACAAAATGAAAATCAAATTTCTACTGGATCCACAACTTTACACCAAGTTAAAAGGAGTTCCAACCAACAAAATTGAAAAACAAACGAGAGCCGCAATCAAACATTCAGATATACCAGTCGATCAACATCGTCAACTGCTACCTTATGGGACCAAACCACCTAGACTATACGGATTACCAAAAATTCACAAATTTGGTAACCCCGTAAGGCCGATTTCAGCACATGTGAATCTCCAACTTATGAACTGGCCCGTTATGTGGCTAAGTTTCTACAACCGTACGTGGGAAGAACTGAATCTTTTGTGAAGAACTCCGAACACTTCGTCGAATTACTGATGACTCTGGAAGTAACCAATGACGATATACTAGTTAGTTTTGATGTTGAATCACTATTCACTAACGTACCAGTCGACGATACACATAACATCATAAAACAACTGTGCACAACCCATGGGTTAAGAGAAGACATACCAGAGCTAGCAAGAATATGTCTGAATACAACTTACTTTCTATGGAACGGAGATTTCTACGAACAAAAATCAGGTGCAGCCATGGGATCACCATTATCACCGGTTATTGCGAATATCTTTATGGAAGCATTCGAGCAAGAAGCCATTCAATCCAGCGACCAGAAACCGAAATGCTGGTTCAGATACGTGGACGATACCTTTGTCATATGGCCTCATGGGAAAGAAGCACTTACTGTATTTCTTAACCACCTCAACACTCAGCACGAAAGGATCAAGTTTACCATGGAGACAGAAGAGAATAAGGAGCTTCCCTTCCTGGATGTTGTAGTGAAACGAGGGGATAACAACAAGTTGGCTCATAGTGTATATCGTAAAAAGACACACACCGACCGATACCTCCATGCCACATCACACCATCATCCACAGCAGAAGCGGTCTCTAATCAAAACTTTATTGCATAGAGCTGACAAGATTCCTGACGAGGTTCACAAGGCAGAAGAACTTCGACACGTCCAACAAGCCCTAATGAAGAACGGCTATACCAGAAAAGAAATAAGAGCCGCCTGTCGCAGGAAATCCGAAAAAGAGAAGGAACAGGTCACCACCTACGCTCGTTTGCCATTCATTGCTCGAGTAACTGACAAATTAAGAAAATTATTGGAGAAGAAGAATATCAGTTTGAAACGGTTAGAAAAATCCAGCAACTACTACCTTCTAATAAAGATAACCTGCCGAAACTCTCAACAAAAGTGGTCTACCAAATTGATTGTTCATGTGGAAAGGTCTACATTGGTCAAACCGGACGCAACATAAAATGTAGATTAAAAGAACATCACCGAGATGCCAAGTCCAGAGCGGTAGATAAATCAGCAATCGCAGAACATCTACACGAAAAAGGAAAACACATCATCAACTTCGAGGAAGCTAAAGTTCTATCAAGGACTAACAACTACTATCCAAGGATAATCAGAGAATCCTTAGAAATTATGAAAAATAAAAACAACTTCAATCGAGAAGACGGTTACCGATTAAGCAACACGTGGAAACTAACGCTTCACAAAAACAAAGAAAACAAATGTCGCCACAAAATTAGTCGATACCAAACAGAAGATCAACCAACCATCGAAACCCAACCACCCGTCACTGATCGGCCTCTACCAACCGTAACGGAACATAGGTATATAACGAGGAGCAGAAGACAACAACATCAGTCTTTAGAGTAACCTCTGAAGAAGCTAACAGCATGGTTAGCGAAACGTCAAGCAGAGAACGTAGGAAGGAAGGACGAACACGGCTCAACCCGGAAGATAATAATCTTAGTGACAACAGCCGCGAAAGCTTACATTCATACAACATGTAAGTTTGCCCCTTAATTAAAACTTAGCTTTCAGGTGATTAGGCAACTCTCCTTACGGATTTCGTATTGTTGGCTGCATATACAGGGTGTAAATAAATAAGTGCGAAAAAATGTAAGTGATGATTCTTTGTCAAAAAATAATGTAGGTCATTCATATAAAAAAATTCATATAAGCAAACCCTGCTTAGTTTCAGCCCCTTAAAAATGGCGCAAAAAATTAGTTTCTAATTTTTTCCTTGAAAAGAAAACAATTTAAATGAGAGGGATCCGGACACTTCGCCGAATGGACATAATGTCGAATGAACACAATGCCGAAACTTGGACACAACGTGAAAACGAATTATTGGACATATCGTCGAAACTCGACACAACGCCGAAATCACCTGCTGGACATAACGCCGAAAATGAACATAACGTCGAAAAACAAAAACTGACGTGCTTTTCGTATTAAGAGGGATTAATCTTAAGTACGGTATTCAAAAACACTTTCTTTTCACGTAAATTTGTTTTAATCAATTGAAGTTGTTTTCATGGGGTAACAACCAAAAAGTAGGCCCGGATGCGAGATCTTAGTGTGGGCCCCTTATTCTCAAGTTTTTATAATAGCGATATTGTAATATTTTTTATTTTATTAAAAAAAACATTTTTTTAACACAAACATTAAGATTCTATAAAAATATTACATACGCATAGACATTAATAGAATTTTATTTGTTCTTCACTTGTAAACAGGAGCTTATCAATTCACTATAGTTACCTTGAAAATGCCTCTTAACTAGCTACTAACTTGTAAAATATAACTGACTAGCCTGTAAAATTTTACACGCGTCCTCATATTTTACCTTATTATAGGTAATTTGAAATGACAGACAAACTCTCTAACGTGATTTATCTGTTATTAACATTTGAAAATTGGGTTTTATTACTATCGTATACATTAAATATCATGGTGCAGTGGCGATTTCCAGTAATATTGAAGATGTTATGTCACTTGTACTTGCGCATATATTTTCTGTAGAAGTGGATTCTTCAAGTGGAAACATTCTTTTTGCCATTTTAATCTTATTATTAATCGAATCATCTACGTAGCTTTCTGAAATTTGTGTTGATGTCCATCCCCCTGCACGCTTCAGAGCCAAAGTATCACCACCTGCATCAACCACCATCGTTGCTCCAGTTCGTCCAAATGAATGCCCTGTATAAAGTGCCGGTTCTTCTAATTCCAAATATTCAGTAATTTTCTTGGGTATTACGCCTACAGTACATTGACCTGCATTTAGGGCGACACATTTTCCACTGCGGTACGTCAAGAACAACCGCAGATCTTTACATCTTGGAGGTCGTAGGGCCGCATATTTCCGATAAAGAGCACAAGGTTTAAAGCTGCACCCATCGTCCGTTATTGTAAACCTTCTTGTCGTTAAATTTTTGGTCTCTCGTGACAACAATATATTTCTCCAAATCCTCCACGTTATTTACAGTGAGGGATAGAAGCTCATCGCACCGACAACATCCAAATATACCAAAAATGGTAATGACTTAGGCAAAAGTAACCACTTCTCCTCAGGAGCTTCAATGATAAACTTTTCCACTTGCTCTTTCGTCAGAACCTTGGCTTTCTTGGGGACGTAGCGTTCATTTCGTCTTTTCAAAAACGCAACCACTTTATGAAATCTAGAAAATGACATATGTAACTAAAAACCTGACTAATAAATATAAGGAAACAAACCTGCAAACATCAATGTTTTCTCTAACTGCCAAACAATTCTTAACCATTGACCACTTCGACCATAAGAATTCGGGCTGAATTTGGCAGACAATTTATTGATATACGCTAATATAATGTCTTCCGTAACACCAGTCACGTTGTTTTTCTTTTGCCACCTTTTGAACTCCACGTACTCGTATTCATACCTTGATGAATAATATAATACTATAACATTACTAGCAAGGTAAAACGGTATTTACTGGCGGACAGAAGGATATGACTGACGAGTCGGTCACCTTCTGGAGCCAGTAAAACTCGTTACTTTGCGTGTATTGTTGAATGTTTTATTTCTTGTAAAAAGTTATTATAAATGAATAATAAACCATTAAAAATTCTAAAAATTTCGAAAATCGGAGAAAAAATCATGTGAGCTTTAGACGTATTGCTTTGGACACGCACGGCACTTATTTTGTTGATTAATTATTTCATTTCAATTTCACGTTTCCGGAACGTTTTGCTGGTGAGATTTACTGAAATGAGTGTCCCGCAAGCTATCATTGATGAAGCAGCAAGTGTAGTTGCAAGATTACTGCCCAAAAAATCTTCATCAAGGTATGAATACGAGTACGCGGAGTTCAAAAAGTGGCAAAGAAAAACAACGTGACTGGTGTTACGGAAGACGTTATATTAGCGTATATTAATAAATTGTCTGCCAAATTCAGCCCGAATTCGTTATGGTCGAAGTGGTCAATGGTTAAGAGTTGTTTGGCAGTTAGAGAAAACATTGATGTTTGCAGGTTTGTTTCCTTATATTTATTAGTGAGGTTTTTAGTTACATGTCATTTTCTAGATTTCATGAAGTAGTTGCGTTTTTGAAAAGACGAAATGAACGCTACGTCCCCAAGAAAGCCAAGGTTCTGACGAAAGAGCAAGTGGAAAAGTTTATCATTGAAGCTCCTGACGAGAAGTGGTTACTTGCCAAAGTCATTACCATTTTTGGTATATTTGGATGTTGTCGGTGCGATGAGCTTATATCCCTCACTGTAAATGACGTGGAGGATTTGGAGAAATATGTTGTTGTCACCTTACGGGAGACCAAAAATTTAACGACAAGGAGGTTTACAATCTGAGGTTGTTCTTGATGTACCACAGTGGAAAATGTGTCGCCCTAAATGCAGGTCAACATACTGTAGGCGCAATACCCAAGAAAATTGTTGAATATTTGGAATTGGAAGAACCGGCACTCTATATAGGGCATTCATTTCGACGAACTGGAGCAACGATGGTGGTTGATGCAGGTGGTGATACTTTGGCTCTGAAGCGTGCAGGGGGATGGACATCAACACAAAGTTCAGAAAGCTACGTAGATGATTCGATTAATAATAAGAATAAAATGGCAAAAAGAATATTTCCACTTGAAGAATCCACTTCTACAGAAAATATATGCGCAAGTACAACTGACATAACATCTCCTGGAAACTTCAATATTACTGGAAATCGCCACTGCACTATGATATTTAATGTATACAATAGTAATAAAATCCAATTTTCAAATGTTAATAACAAATATATCACGTTAGAGAGTTTGTCTGTTATTTCAAATTACCTATAATAAGGTAAAATATGAGGACGCGTGTAATATTTTACAGGCTAGCCAGTTATATTTTACAAATTAGTAGCTAGTTAAGAGGCATTTTCAAGGTGATAAGGTGAGTTGATAAGCTCCTGTTTACAAGTGAGGAACAAATAAAATTTTATTATGAGGCCATTTGTAGTTATTTACTATAACGTGCTTTGAAAACCATGATAAACAAAAAGTGTTATAAATATATAATTTGTTTATTGAAACATAGTTTGAAACATTGAAACATTAGTCCACTGGCAGCGATCACCGCATGGTAAGAACCCAAATTTTCATCAACCTTAAACACGAAAGAGACACGCTCATCAAAAACAAATTTAAAGGTAAAAAATTAATAAAAATAGAAGATCTTCAAGAATATAGAAATATGTTAGAAGAGCAACTACACCAGATAGAAAACAGAGACTCAATAAAGCAACTCAAAGGTACAGTGTAAAACAAGACCTTTTTACTAGCAAGATCAGCGACTATACTAAATGTCTCATGAAAAAACGTAGGGAAATGAATAATAAAAACTCGCAAAATTATAAACAACTTAATAAAAAAATATCGAAGGAAGTTAGAAAAGACCTTAGAAGACATAACACTACAAAAATTACTGAAGTGATTGAGCAAAATAAAAGTTTAAAAGTCATGAGACGTCAGATAAGTACAGGAACGAAAAGTATAATCAGACTGAAAAATGAAAACCGTAAAATTATTACAAATAAATCTGAGATTCTGAAAAGCAGTGAGAATTTCTACCGGAATATGTATAAAATCACAAATCTTGATGAACCAGAGGCAATACCTACTATCAGAAACCAGGGATCAGAAGATTTGCCTGAAATTAGTTTAGAAGAAATCGAAGTAGCAATAAATGAAATGAGCAATAACAAAACACCAGGCGGAGATGGGATTGTTATAGAAGCGGTAAAAGATGATTTATAAAAAAGGGTATATTACAAATCTAGCAAACTACAGGCCCATTAGTCTATTAGCACACATATACAAGCTTTTACAAGAATATTAACGAAATGAATGAACAATAAACTTGAATTATATCAGCCAATAGAGCAAGCCGGTTTTAGATCTGGATTTAGTACAAATGATCACCTATTAGTGATCAAAATACTAACTGAAAAATGTATCGAGTATAATAAACCCCTTATTCTGGTGTTTATCGACTACGAGAAAGCATTTGACTCGGTCGATCAGCACAAACTTTTTCAAGCTTTGTCGCAATGCCGCATCGATTCTAGACACACAAATATCTTAAAACATATATATCTCCACGCAACCGCCTCCGTAAGACTACACGAAGATACAGATACGTTTAATATTGAAAGAGGTGTACGACAGGGAGATGTTATATTACCTAAATTATTCACAACCCTCGTGGAATATATGTTTAAAGAATTAGACTGGGAGCATCGAGGAATAAACATCAATGGAGAAAGACTAAACCACTTACGTTTCGCTGATGAAATTGTTTTGATTACAGATCGTGTAGACGAAGCAAATATAATGCTGACAGATCTTAAAACGGCCTCAAAGAAAGTGGGACTTAACATAAACTTTTTATAAACAAAATACTTAGTACTCAATGACAATATCTCGGCAGGAGACGCGAAGATTGAACAAGTGTATCAGTATAAATATTTAGGACATGAATTAACACTCGGTAGAGATAACCAAACCCACGAGTTGCGCCGAAGAATAAATCTGACATGGGCAGCATATGGAAACCTTAGAAAGATCTTTAAATCAGATATCCCTATATGTTTAAAAAGAAAAGTATACAACTAGTGCGTATTGCCAGTTCTAACTTATGGCGCCGAAACATTGACTCTAACTAAAAAGACTATCAAAAGAATCCGCATAGCACAAACAGCCATGGAACGTTCAATGTTTAGGGACATTTCTAAGAGACAAGATACGCAATACTATTATTAGACAACGTACACAAATCACAGACGTAGTAACCATGATAGCCAAGTTGAAATGGAACTGGGCCGGTCATGTGGCCCGCTTGAGAGACGATAGGTGGACGAAGCGCTTAGTTGAATAGAGACCAAGGCAAGAAGCATACAGAACTAGAGGCAGGCCTCCAACCAGGTGGTCTGACGATATCAAAGGAATATCAACCAATTGGATCCAGACTGCACAAGACCAAAATAAATGGAAGGACCTGAGGGAGGTCTACGTCCAGCAGTGGACAACTTAGACTGGGAAGGGAAGTTTAAGTAAAGTCCATTTTCCTTGCTTTCTTCTCTTAAGGCGCATAGAGGACATGGTACTTCTTAAATAACTTTTGATTAATTTTAATTTGGAGAATGATCTCTCTGCTGTAGCAACTGTTACGGGAATCATCAAAAATTAAATCAAACATGTGCATATTTCAGAATAAGCCGAAGATAAAGTACTATATTTAATTATTATTAGTTTTACGAGGTCTTTAACAGAAGCACTTTTTTCTATTTCTTCTTTAAGAGAGGATCTAAAAGATATAATTTGGGTTACAAAGCCAGATGATAAATCTTTATAATAATGATTTACTGATTTTTGTGCTTGTTCACTCAATTCACCATCAGAGGCAGTTTTTAGTGTATTAGGCATTATGAATAAACTCATCAATTTGTTTTTCAAACTCTTTTATTTTCAAATTCAATTTGAATAGACCATTTTCTTGCCGTTTCTTTTGCAATTTCCATATATTTGTCAAAATCGAGTCTCATTTTGCAAAAATGATAATATGAACTATCTCAAAGTTATGAGGCATTACTGATGTCAGTATTCTGTGACTGTAAAGCTTTAGAAGCTATGTCACATACTTTTAAAATTTCATGTTTCAAAATTACTAAGAAAACGGTTTCAAATTTTTCCAACTTTTTTTTCAAAGTTTGTGATTTGCTCAACTCTTTGTTTTTCAAACGTCAATACAATAAACTTCACTAAAAGAACTGTTATCACTATTTCTTTTAAATGGCGCTTTGGTTGGCACGGTCCATGGTGTACAATGAAATGTTTTTGATTGTTCTCTAATTTTATCAATTGAAAATTAGCTCTGTCGGTGATATATTCTACACTAGTATTATGTGGTTCTATGAAATTATCCGTTGGTATTGGTTTTCTCAGAATAGATTCATCTGATACTCAAGGTTCTTCAGGTACAGTTTCAAATTTAGTTTCAATTTTCTTGGAAATATTATATAAAAAGTCAAATACTTCAATAAATTTACCAAAACTACAGCATAATAGTATAGCCTACTAGCAATCTACTTGAATTTCTAAGCGTATGGATGCGCCTTTCATGGATATGATTTAAATTTTTTTCTGATCAAACTATTAACATTAGCGCAATTTCACAAGAGAGAAAAAAGTTTTCAAATTGTTCGTTTTATTTGTCAGTGCACTTTTGGTTATAGGTAAAAACCTCTGGTAAAGCCATGTACACACCTTTCAGAAACACCCTGTATATACAAGTAAGGAAATTTAAAGAAATAAATTCAGATATAGCTTACGCTATAATCAAACTAAAGTTGCATTTCAAATTTGTGTTGTGTAATATGAAAAATGTTTAATTGCCGAATACTTCTTATATTTTATATTAATGTTGATAGTCTTGAAGCACAAACACGTAGGTTTAAGAGTCAGCACTGTTTATGTCATCTCAGATTTCAGAATACCAAATGCACGGGAATTTAGCAACGTGAACTTACTTGTCTTGTCAGCATATAAACCTTTAAACTAAATGTTTGTTGGATTCTATACAAAATTTGTTTTTTAATCTTTTTCCTTCATGGAATATAGTAAAACAGGGGTGAGCGACCGCGGCATATCTTGTGTTCAATCCAAACTTCCAATTTCAAATCTTTTCTCTGCTCGAACCAGATGTTCTTCTTCCACATACGATTTTTTCGGTCATCCTACTTCTGGATTAATCTACCATAATGGACCTTCCCACCACCTAATTTCTACAAACTTCTTTGGAAAAACCACGAGATGGAAGATATGCAAGATTCTGTTCACTCTAAACATAAAACAATTTACCTTTTTTAATAAACTTTCTATTCTCTTAGACCTTATTCAAAACTAATGTTTTTGTATTATCTGATTATCTCTTCATTTTTGATCCAATCCAAAACGGTAGTAGAATCCGTCCAAAAATAAACGGATAGTTCATTTCCATCCATATTTTCCATGACATTATTTAATTGTCTAACTCCTATAACAGCTGCTAACAATTCTAACCGAGGAATACTCATCTTTTTCAAAAATCTACCCGAAATTTTGCTCGCGCCAATCTTATGCTTACGTTATCATCAGTATTTTCTGATCGTAGAAAAATAACACAGGCGTATGCGTCTTTAGAAGCAGCACTAAACACATGTAAGCTCTTTACAACTGCTGGTGATGTAAAAAACCATCGTAAAATTCGTCCATATCTTTAAAATAGTAGCTCTTCGAATCACCGCAAAACATGTCCTTTTCAACTTTAGAATCCCAAGAAGATTTTAATATACATATCTTCTGCAACATGAGTTTGGGCCATAAAACTTCTGGAGAAACAAACTCAATAGGATCAAAAGGTTTATGTGTCACTGACAACAACATTCGCTTTGTGATTTTTTCTTCTCTTCGTATTGTTTCTATTCGATCAAGTGACAACATCAACACATATGACAACGAATTCGCTGGTGACGCATCTTCCTGACGTGAATGTTTCTATACTTTCCTGATTGAAAAAAATATCAAAATCTATTTTGTGACCAGTATCGAAATGATGCTCAGCCACGGCAAACTTGGAACCGTGAGAAGGTAAAATTTTGTTAGATGTTATCCCCTAAGGATAAGTTTCTGACTCTCTCTTCTACACCTATACACCTTGTGTATCGTATTCCTTGTTTATGTGGTTCAGTGTACATAGGTGAAACTGGTCGCTCTATTAGTACACGTTTTTCGGAACATCACCGTTGTGTTAGGTTAAAATACGGTTCCAAGTCTACCGTAGCTGAGCATCATTTCGATACTGGTCACAAAATAGATTTTCATATTTTTTTTTCAATAGAAAAATAGGGAGAGTATAGAAACATTTACTTGATCGGATAGAAACAATACGAAGAGAAGAAAAAAAGCACGAAGCGAATGTTGTTGTCAGTGACACATAAATTTGATAATTCCGCTTTGATTGCCAAATCTTCTTTTTTTTTCAATAGGAAAATCAGGGAGATATCATTAAGCATCCAAATAATTCCAATCGCGACCGCGGTTTCGAACTTTTACCGTTGTGGATTCCCATCGTTAACTCCACCGACGCTTTTTCTTCTTTATATACGGAGGTATTTCCTTAATTACTCAGACTTCTTTTAGTCTAGAATTTGGCTTAGTCACAAGTTGATTACCTGACTTTCAATTGTCTACTTTCAAATTTCCTTCGTTTCAAGTTTCTCGCCTTGATAAAACCCTTTACGATAGGTGGCAAAACGTTGGCAACTACGTTTATCTTTTTGACACGGTCCAATCCCGGAAGACGTTGTTGTTTCAATAATGACTTCGGCCGTGGAAGCCTCAATTCTTACATTAAATGACTTGCTGATCTAACGCCAAAAAATTGCACGCATAATTATTCTGCAAATTCTTCACTTGAACTTTGCAGTTGTTATGGCCTAACAACTTGAGTATGATAACCACCAAATGATGCATGCACAACTTGCTCACAATTAATAAGAACATAACTCCTATCTTTCGCTGCATTAACACTGATGTATGATTTTTGAAAACCAGTGTCCATGACAGCTCAAACTCTTCTCTTTTTGTCATTTCCAAAGAGTTCGACAACAACGGTTTGTAGAAATACTTAGTTACAGTTCATATTAGGTAAAAACTTTCTACTACTGTTTGATTGAAAACCACAGTCTCACCCAAAGTAGATTTGGCGTGATTCGGGAACATAATGTCCACATGTCCTCCATGACTTCTCGAACATTTCACGTTAACTTTACAACTCTTTGCAATATGCACAAACTTTAAACATCTATGACAGCGTGCCTTTTCAAAAAGTCTCTTCTTCTTTTGTGCTAATGTCCATTAAATAAATTTTTGATATTTATCTCTTCAATACGGGCAATCACAGATTTTACACCAGATATCAACATTTTTTTTTATCAGTTCAGATGCAGTCGGAACACCATCAATCAATCAGTCCCTGCTTGGATCAAATACTGAAACTTCTCTTCAATTCTTAGTTCAGCATTTTTATGTATGTGCTTGAATTGATCCCAAAATAGAAGCCATTGCTTGAATTCTCCAGAAAACTTCTTGGGCTCTAAAGTAGGAAGCTTCCTTCTTTTCTTTAACGACAACTTGTTGTAAAATGGACTCTATAGCTTATCCATCCTGTAGTCCTAACACGGTCGCCACTAATGTTGAAATTTCTCACAAGGATTAAGGATATAAAATATTGTGTAATAAAACAAATCAAATATTGAAAATGGCTACCTTCAGCATTATACATAACTCTACACGGCGCATTGATATACGTATAAGGTCAAAAATTCCAGGGGTATCTTGAATAACCGTACATGAAACAATAATGCGATTTCTTAACACGTATTTAACAGGATTCTATATACCAATGTTTTTAAATGATCCCAAATACAAAAATCCATAGGATTTAGGTCCGGAGATCCGGAGATCGGGAGAAGTTTGGGACGCAGCTCCTCTCTAAGAAATTGGCTCTATATGTCTCCATTAAATCTAGGTGGCAAAAAATATGCACCAAATAATTTATCTCCAATACACACAAGCCACACATTTAAAAACAATTGTTGTTGGTTGTGAGTTTCAACTATATCGCGAGGATTTTCTACAGCCCATATGTGGTTATTATATTACTTATAGCTTCTCTAGAAAAACTAGCTTCGGCTGTGAATAGCCTTTGCTTCCGAAATTCATGATTTTGTCCAGTCATTTCCGGTCATTTCCAACACACAAGTAGAGAATTCGAGTTAAGAATATAAGAATTGTTCTTTTAAGATGCCAATCGCCGTCACAAGATTAATGTTTAACTGCAAAGCAATTTTACTGGTGCTGATGTCAGGTTGCTCTTAGACTAGATAAAGTACTGATTTCTCTAATTCTGGTGTTCTAACTTGGCGTTGGCGACCACAATCATTTTTGCTTATTTTGAACGTATCAGTTTCTCGGAACCTTTGATGAATCTGTGGAAACAAAGTGTGATAAGGAGCCATGCGTAGCGGATACTACTAAAGAGCTATCATTACAAAGACCGTAATCAAAATGCATGTCGGCCGTTTCTGCAATTGTATACGCCATCTTTTGCGCAAAAAAACCTTAAACTGACTGTAACTTGAGGAACATTAGTGAAAAACAGATTAATTGTTATTTTTCTCAAAAATAGTTGATCCTATGACAGAAATACAAAAGACCTTAGTATTTGTTTAGAAAAAATCAAGTTATTTGAAATCAATTTTTAAATAATGAAATACAAAACAGGAAAAAAGTTTAAAAAAATTTAAAACGGTTTTTTGCGCCAATAAGGACGTAACTAAGAACGGGTTGCTCATATGAATGTTATAAGCAAGATGGGGAATTATGTCACGGTCCTAAACCAAAAATTTTAATACCCTTTCTTTCACTTTTTTCGACAAATTAGAGTTAGTATGTTGTAATGAAGCAAAAAAAATTTATGTCCGAAGGCCGACCGTCTGTCCGTATAAGAAAACCACTCGTCCGATTTTTATAAAACTTTGTTCTTGGACCTTATTTATAATTGCGCAGATCCAATTAGATTTTGCGCATAACCTATGTAGCTTTCCATAAAAGATGTAAGTTTAACGCACATTAGAAGTGTACTTTTTAACATAAAAAGTTAAGTGGCTTCGGACGCTCCTCAAGGAACATTAAAGCTCATAGTAGACAAGGTATAGCAATCGTCCAGCATTGTTACTAATTTTCGTTCTTTTTAAGAATTGAAAAAATAATTGTTTTAAAAACTATTGAAGGTGAATGACTTCTAGCGTATACTTTCACTAATGGATGTTTTGATCTTAAAAGACAAAGCTTTGTATTCGCCGACATTAAGATGATGTTGATAGAGATCACACAAATGTAGTCTTCGTCAGAATAAGGTCAAAAAAAATCCTTCAATACTCTAGTAATTTTTAAGAATACAATGTCATTTATACAAACACTGAATAATAATGACACTAGATTCGAACCTTGAGGAACGCCGAACGTAATATAATTTGATCTTTTAGATAGTTACGATATACGTAGATAACTTAAAAAATTTGTATAGATAACAAGGACCCACTAAATGTCGCACTAAATTTATTTGTCATAAATATTTTATATATGTCTTGTGCGGGGTTTACTAGCGCATATTGATTGAGTAATATAATAATATTAGAATGTATACAAATATTTATATTAAAAAAATTAATTTTGTTTCTACTATCTGATATTTCACTACTACTTTTACTAAAGTAGTATATTATGCAAAAAATTACAAAGTTTATCTATTTGTTTACACGTATGGGCTTTTTATTAATAATTATAACGCTTTTATTTAATTTAAGTGGCAATTATGACCGGTTGCACCCATAGTAAGAAATACTTACAAACTTAGATACAGTTGTTAAAACCATGCATAACTTTTTTTAAAGAAAATAATCTTAATTTTTTAATCAATTTTTTAGATTTTGTACAAAATCAATTTAACGAGAATTGCAACGTAATTTTACAAATCTATCATATTACAAACTCATTATTTAATTTTGTAATAATTTTATGAATATCAATTTAATTTCTGAAAGTGATTATTTTGCTATAACAACTAATCTATTTAGTACAAGCAGCAATATTGGCTAAATAATGACTATTATTAATAAAGCAGTTTGACACATTCGCTCAATCTAGAAATTCAATATTGGTTCAACAATATTGAAACAACGAAGTATTTTAATGTTGCTCCAATATCAAACTTATTAGGTACATTGGCTCAAGTTAGAAGATAGAATATTGGTTCAATATTACCCTTGTTAGTGCAATATTAAGAGAGGGAACCAGATGTAATATTATTTAGAATAGAAAAAAAATAGGCTTTCAATATGGTTTTTTGTTTGCAAAAAAATGTAAATATAGCATAAGTTGGCCCAAAGTGGATGCTATATTAACTATATTTAAACAATATTGGTGCTAACAAGTAAAATTACGTTGTTTTGATGGAATGTTACTATTAGCCGATATTAGGTATTCAGCAAATGGAATACGTATTTGGTTTTATTCAATAACAGTTACACTCGTATTACGTATTTAAGAAATCCAAAAAATTGTAAAAACTAAACCCTCCCTTGTACGCCAATTAATCTGGTTAAGTTAATTAAGTAAATAGTTATTACGCAACATGCTTAAAATAGTGAAAATGAGATTCATCCTCAATGTACAGATATTGTTGAAAAATCTAAAAGTAGAAAACAAAACTACGGTCAAAATATTAACATAAATATCACTATAAATAACTGCAAACAATCCGGACACATGACAAATTTAATCACTACATATATTAACTACAAACCACATATAAAATGACATAAAGTTGGAATCACTTATACACAATAACTGACATAAATGCAGCTGTTGAATTATTTTACAATAAAATTAATGGGAGGCTAGCTTATGATACTTATATCGCAAATGTTGAGGCAAGTATGGAGCAGAATGTCCAAAAATTATGGAATTATATAAGTAATAAAGAGAAAATCTCACTAAAAATGTCAAAATTCATTTACGAAAACAAAGTCATTGAAGAAACAGATGCTGCACAAACCTTTACTAAATATTTTCAGTCTGTATACTTGGACCATTCTGCGACATACGATGTTTTAACAATAACCTCAAATCATAGTAATAATCACTGTATATCAGACTATTTCAAATTAAATCACATTACACGACGCCGCGTTAAAAAAATTAAAACCAAAAAAAGCAGCTGGACCTGATAACATACCTGCTTACGCATTCAAAGGATACGCTTCTTTACTCAGAGATCTCTTACTTTATATTTTCAACCTAGCTGCTACTACTGAGGAATTTTTGATATTATGGAAAAAAGTCGAGGTTACTCCAATATTTAAATAAGGAAATAAACTACAAATAACTAACTATAGGCTAATATCTGTTCTATCAGCACCAGTTAAAATATTTGAACATTATCTGTATTTAAAAATATTTTATAATGAGAAATATATATGTGATAGTCAACACCGATTTATGCCAAATCGTTCTACAGAGACAAACTTATTTGTTTTTACAAACAATATTCATGCTGCTTTTGAGAAAAGATCTCAGGTTGACGCGATCTATACAGGGTGTGGCGCGAAGAGTTTTGATTAAAAGTAATGGCGGATAGAGTTATGTTAAAAATCTGAAATTACGAAGCTATAGGTTTTCGATGACGCCGAGTTCAAATATAATATTGTCCTTATTGGCACTTCCGGTTATACCGGAAGTAGACGTCAACTTTGTTATTTTAAACTGAACCTAGTATTTTTTATTTTATTTTCGGATTCTACATGAAATTTTAGATTAAATTTGTGAACAATGTCCTATACCAAAAATGAAGTATTTTTGAGATATTTCGATTTTTTTTTAAATTTTGAAAAAATCCTAGTCTACATTGAATACCGATATCTCCATTAATTACGAAGCTAGTGACGTGAAATTGTAACTAATAAACAACAAGCGCTTGCCCGTTAACTCCATGTGTCCAACTCATTGATATTTCATACAGAGTGTTTAAAACTTAGCTGCCACCGTGGCCAATTTAAATCATTTATAAGCTGCTTACTTTAAATAGAACACCCTGTATTTTATTACATTTTTCGCTGTATTTTTTAAGCCAATTCGTTTGGTATTAGTATTCCCTATACCTAAATCCAACCAGTTTTGAGATATTTCATTATCTTTGTTAAAACATAACAACACTTGATTATTTCAACATTCGCGCCACACCCTGTACTGTTTTCCAAAAAGCTTTGATAAACTTGACCATCATTAATTATTAAACAAACTAGCAAAACTCGGGTTTCTAAAATCAAGCTTAGCACTCGTCACATCATATTTAAAAATAGATCATTTCGCGTAAGATATAACTGTGCTTTGTCAAACTATTAAAACGCAAACTCGGGATCCCTCAGGGTAGTAACCTTGGACAATTGCTATATCGAAATGCCTTTTATTTGCATATGACTTGAAGTTGTACAATCAAATCGACTCGTACGCCTATACAAAAAACCTTCAGGAAGATTTAAAAAGGTTACAGGAGTGGAGTGTAAGTAAATAACAGATTATACTTCAATACCAGTAAATGTAGCGTTTCAACTTTTAGAAGAAAAAGTAGTCCTCTGCATGTGAAATACTCACTGGAAAATAATGTTTTAAACGGAAATGGTGGAAGGTGAAAGTGTGCGATGTTCGTTTTGGTGATCCATTACAAAAGTCTAAATTAGGCCGTGTCGACATACAATACTCTAGAATAATGTTTGGGAAATATTTTGTAAGTGATAATAGTGGTAGAAAACTAAGAGACAACGTTTTATAAATAGAATTAGTAAGTAAATTTATGTAATATATAGGTTTAGTTGAGGTTAAGACATTTACAAATTAGACTGAAAATTGCACATAACAAAGTCATAAAAAAATACGAAAAATAAAATTAAATAAGGTAAACCCGGCGCTAAAAATTTTAAGGATAGGCAACACACATCACCTAGAAGAACGGAGGTATCATATACATAAGAAAATTGTAAATAAAATTTAAAAAAGCTCACTTATTTTCGGTATATCTTTCAACTGCACAGAGAAGGGTACATCTTTCGAGGTGTTGAACCGGGTGAAAGCCCTAATCGCAGTGCAGTATGGACAGAATAGAAGAAATGTTTGCAAGAATTGAGGAGAGATTAAAAAATATCGATGAAAAACTAGAGAGTTTAGCCAGGGAAGCAAAAAAACATAAAGAAGAAAATAAGCAATTAAAAGAGAGAATTGAAATACAGGAAAGACAAATTGAAGTATTGGAAAAAGAATTTAGAAAGAAAAATTTAATTGTCAAAGGTTTGGTAGATGACGAGACCGAAAGGAAATTAATAGTGCAACAAAAGTGAGTGAAGTGTTACAAAAATTGGAGTCAATGTCGATGTACACACAGACATTAAAGAAATAAGAAGAATCGGAAAATACAATCAGAAAGGACAAAGACCAATTATAATAAAATTATGGAAATACACGAAGAAAATTGAAATTCTTAAAAACACAAAATATCTTAAAGGATCAAATATATGGATTGTGGAGGATTATACAAAGGAAGTACAAGAAGAGAGAAGAAACCTAGTACCAATGTTAAAAGAAGCAAAAGCGAAAGTGTGTAAGGCAATAATTATAATAATAAACTAATTGTGAATGATAAAGTAATCAATAATGAGAAACTAGACGACGACGCTGACATAGAAACTGGAGAAGAAATAATGAGTACAACAAACAAAAGAACAATTAGTATTAGGTCGCCTAAAGGAGACACAATTCTGAACCAGCTAAGGAAAATAACTAAAACAAGTTGGACAAAAAACTAAATAAATTAGATAAACCGGTACTTAATGGTAACGACAAATGCAATGGAAAAGGTTATTATGATTTTGATAAAATTGAAAAAGGAAAAACGAATGGACGTACAACACAAAAATTAGTAAATAAAAAAAGACAAAAAAATACATGGAAAATTGCGACATGGAATATGAAGAGAATTAAAGGTAAAGAAAATGAATTGGAAGAAGAGTTTGAAAGATCAGGTGCAAACATTTTAGGGTTCACAGAGACAAAAAAAAGGAAAAGGTTAAATGACGTTAAAAAATGGACACGTATTATTTTATAGCGGAGTTGAAATGAACGAACGAGCGGCTGCGGGAGTAGGACGCATAGTACACAGAGAATGGTTCAAAAATGTAATCCAATGCCAAACATACTCAGAAAGAATAATGTTAATAGAATTAAGAGTACAAGAAAATGCAGAAGTTTCTACAATAATAATAGGGTATGGGCCGAACGAAGATGAGAGAAAAAAGCTAAGGATAGTTTTTGGGATAAAATGAGTGAACTAATAGAAATAGCGAATGAAAAAGTGTACGTAATTGGAGAGATCTTAACGGTAGAGTGAGCAAAAAATGATTTGTATAAAGAAGTAATTGGAAATGAAGAAGAAGGTATAAGAAACAGCAACGGTACACGGGTGTTAGCCTTTTGCTTAATAAAAATCTAATAATTTTAAATACATAGTTTCAACACAAAGAAATACACAAATACACACGTGAAGTAAAAAGTAGAGGGGAAAAGTCATTGACTACATAATAGTGGCTAAAACAAATAGAAGAAACATAGTAGATACTAGAGTTCAGAGAGGGCATGAAATAGGGAGTGATCATTTCCTGTTGATATCAGTAATAAAGAATAAATATGAAAATAACAAAGTAGAAAACTTAATAAATAAAAGTGAAAGGAAAATAGAGTTTGATACAATAAGAGCGTATAGACTAAAAGACACGGAACTAGCAAGCAAATATAAACAATTAGTAGATGCAAGTATACAAAAAATGCGACGTTAAAGAGGGGACGGTAGCCTAGAACAACTGTGGTCAACAATCTGCGAAACAAATTTGTGGAGGGTGTAGAAATAATAATAGTTGATGTGGTGGAGTCCGGAAATTAAAGAACAAGTAAAAAAGAAAAAACAAGCGTTGAAATATTACTTAGCAACGTAAACAATTATGAGAAATACAAACAACAAAGGAAACATGTAAATGATAAAAGAAGCAAAGTAAATAAGTTGGAAATAGTTCGGGAATAAATTGGAGAAAGATAGTAAAGGTAATTTGAAACTATTCTTTAATGTAATTAAAACATTACGGTAAGGCAGGAAACAAGAAGAAATATACAAGGTGTCCAGAAACTCTCCTGACAAACGAAGACCGGAGATTCCTCAGATAATTTTAAGACAATTTAACCCAATTCACCTAGTCCGAAAATGCTTCCTAAGGGTGCTAGAGCTTTTTGAAGATGGCGCCTTGTAAATAGTTTCTTTTAAATACCTCCAGAACGCTTCTACTTATTTGTTTAGTCTTCAGAGATGAATCGATTCCATCAATTGCGAATTTCTAGTACCGGTCATAGGCGTCCGTTTTGGGTAGGTCAACAGTTATTTTAACGCATAACTTTTTGTCTTTAACTTTTAAGCATTTGTGACACTAGATTATTAATATTTCAGGTATTTTAGTACTAAAAGGTACTCTTACTTTAAGTCATTAGGATACGCGGTTTTCTAGAAAAATTGATTTGAATATTTTTTGTTTTTTTGTCATTAAAGGTAAATTTATATTTTTTGCACTAGTTGGCTCTGAACTGCCAACAAAAGTAAAACCTACGTTTTTTATGGTCAAATTGTTGTCAGTTCGCGAAGTTTATCTTTTAATTTTTTACTTTACCAGGCGCCATCTTCAAAGAGCTCTCGCTCCCTTAGGAAGCATTTTCGGACTAGGTGAATTGGGTTAAATTGTCTTAAAATTATCTGAGGAATCTCCTGTCTTCGTTTGTCAGGAGAGTTTCTGGACACTCTGTATATCAAAAATGAAAGAGGGGAAAAAAATAACAGATGAGACTGAGGTGATGGAAAGATGGAAAGAATACTTCAAAACGTTATTAAACGGGTCAGTAATAGTATGAGTAGCTGCTAGAGGCGGACGTGTGCGTGTCAGTCGTCTGTATACGTTTCTGTTATAGTGATTATAAGTCACAAAGATGCCTAAATCCATAAAATCAGATGATAAGGATAAAGTTTTTGTGCAACGAGTCGTCGAAAGAATATTGAACAATGAATTAATTTTGCAAAATATCGTGGAAAAGATAACCGACATTGTTGAGAAAAAATATCATGATCAGATCAAGGAGCTGGAAGACCAGGTGAGCTTAATTAAAGTCAAGTTACACGAAAATTCTGATAAAAATGAACAATATCTCTGAGACATGGATGGAAAAAAATAGTGATGTTAACATTGTGACCTTACAAGGATATAACTTTTGTCATTTAGCTAGAGTTGAGAGAGGAGGTGGTGTTGGCTTCTATTTACGGAGTCATTACACATTTACAATACTTTATGAAGAGATATCGGATTTTATTGAACAGGTTTGGCTAGAAATTAAATTAAATAATAAAAATATTGTAGTAGGATAATTATTTGGCTAAATCAAAAGCGAAAAACAAGAAGGAATGGACTAAATTTGTTAATAGATTATAAGTGTATTGTAAGCCACACACTTTTTATAGGTATCAGTGGCGTATTGATTATGTATATATACAGTGTGTCCACGGATGGAGTATACTATAGGTGAAAAATGTTTAAATATTAGTTTTAGATAAAAAGTTTTGCTTATTCTGAAACCCCATAAAATATAATAAAATTCAAGTTTTTCAAAACCCGTCTCATTTTATAACCAGTTTCATGAAAACCGTATGAATTTTTGCACTAAGTTCGAAAAGTAACTGTCAACTTTTATAAATAATTTTCAAGTTGTCATTCTATAATAAATATTTGACAACAATGTTAACTATTTAACAAAGAGAATGGTGTTATGGTATTGGGGAAGTTTCGTACCAGTATGCAATTGTAAAATTTCACGAAAAATATCCAGATGTAAAAAAATTAATAAAGACGTTCGATGAGACAGGATCTGTTGAAGACAAAAAGGAATTGAAAAAGGCGTACTTTGAGGAGGGTGATGCAGCTAGTTGCACTAGCTATGCATTGGAAAAATCCCAAGTTGAGTCTACGAAAAAATTCAGTGAAGGTTGGTTTTAGCAAGTGTCACTTACAGAAAATATTGAAGCAAAACAAAATTCATCCATTCAAACAAAAATTTATAATAATAATAATAATATAATAATAATAATAGTTTAATTGACCAACAGGTAACCCCAATTACAGGACAAAATGTAAGTATAATAATATTGAACGTACATGTGATTTTTAACTTAACCAAAAAATAAAAAATTAACAATTAATTCAAATTAAATAATGTTTTCTTATTTTAATATTACAAATATTGTTTATTTAATGTTAAATAAGAGTTCATCAGATGTGCATGCAAATATATCGCAACATAAGAGTTCATTGGCATTTCTACACATTAGTGTAATCGGTGCCCTAAGGAATAGATTTGTGTTTCCTTTTTTTAGGATTATGACACAAGGTTAGACTTTTGTGCAATGATTGATGAAATATTGAAGACTTGAAACGAACTATCATTGATGCCGTTAACGAAATTACCCCAGAAATTCTGCGAAATACTTACAAAGAATTTAGAAAGAGAATTGAGAAATGTTTTGAAGCTTAGGGAGGGTATATTGAATAGATGTTTTTTGTTTACTCTTGGTGTTTCTTACATTATTATTCTGTACTGTTATTTTTGATAGTGATTATAATTCGTGAATAGTTAACATTGTTGTCAAATATTTATTAAAGAATGACAATTTGAATATTATTTATAAAATTTTACAGTTACTTGGTGTCATCGTAAAAGTTACTCACTAGATTAATGCATTATTTTCGAACTTCAAAAAACTCGCTATAAATAGAGACGGGTTTTGAAAAACTTAAATTTTATGTCATTTTATGGGGTTTCAAAACAAGCAAAACTTTTTATCAAGAATGACATTTTTTACTAAAACTAATATTTAAACATTTTTCACCTATAGGATACCCCATTCGTGAACACACTGTATATATGATTTCAGGAACATAAAGGCCATGACAATTCTGTATAACGCGCTAATAGAGTCGAAGATGAACTACTGTTCTACTATTTGGAATCCAAATGCATTATCAGATACAGAGCTTAGCAAAAATTTAAAATAGATTCTTGAGATATCTGTACCTGCGGAAACATGGTGAATATCCAAATTATGAAACCAGCTTTAACCTGTTGTCGTTGGATTCCAGATGTTCGATCAGTATGGCATTATTTGGTTATAAAGTTGTAAACAACATTATTGACTGTAATGAGTTGGTAATACTCTTTAAATTAAAAGTACCAAATAGAAATACGAGACAGAATACATTATTTTGGATACCATTTCAAAATACGAACAGGAATGTGCCACAAATTTCAACGTTAAAACTATTAAATTAGAAATTAGAAAACATTAGAAATAGATATTTATAAATGAAATAATAACACTATTTTATTTTAATGGAATAAACACAACGTTTCGATTGCTATTGAATCTGCACTCATCTTCAGGTGAATACTTACAAACTTAAAGACTACTGTAACCTATATACTATTACAAAGTTAGTGAAGCGATCAAGTGTACAAAGTTAATGAAAGGGGACGTTACCGTAGACTAAGATTAGTTAGGCGTCCAATTAACGGTTTCCACACATTGTTAATCTCTACGCTGGGTTGACTAAAGACATTCTTGTTGTTTTCAATAAACACTGCTTCTTTAAATTTTCTCTTGCACCAGTGCTCTTCTCGGTGTATAATTCTTGCCTCCAACCATTTAATTTTGTGATGTTTTTCCCCGGAGTGTTGGGCAATGCCGGATTTCAAAGTCTCTCCTCTCTGCGTATGGGTTTTATGTTCCTTCAACCTGATATCTAATGGTCTTTTAGTTTCCCCTACGTATGACTGGCCGCATTCACAATGCCATTTCGTAGATGCAATTCTTGGAGTCACGACTGTTGTCTGGTCTAGTTTTGGAGATCATGCTACCAATAGTTCGTGATGATCTGAATACCGTGTTAATGTCATAATTTCTTCCTATCCGTTTTATTTTCTCAGATAATCCTTTGACATATAGAATGCTGAGTAGTGTTTTGGGTTTCTCTTCGGTCATGGCTGGTTGGTTCTTAGAAAGTTGTAGAACAGTTTCTACCACTCGTGTCGGGTAACCATTTTGTTTAAGGTCTCTTCTGATGTTCTTGATTTCATCTTGTAGTCCTACCTCTGTATTACATAGTCTGTGAGCTCTGTCGACTAAAGATTTAATGATCTCTTTCTTTGTTGTTCCACTGTGATTGGAGTCGTAATTCAGATATTGACCGGTATGAGTTGGCTTTCTGTAAACTGATGTCACAATATCCTCATTGTTTCTTTTTGCGAGGGCGTCCAAGAATGATAGTGAGTATTCCCTTTCTTTCTCCATGGAGAATTTGATGGATGGCTTAATGTTGTTCAGGTGGTGTAGAAAAAGGTCTAGATGACGGTCGCTATGGTTCCAAATTATAAACGCATCGTCTACATATCTGAGCCATAATTTTGGTTTAAATCTCGCTTTTTCCAGTGCTTGGACCTCAAACCAATTCATGTAGATGTTGGCGATTATCGGTGAGAGAGACGAACCCATAGGAAGACCGTCGTCTTGTGCAAAGAATTCGTCCTTTAATTGGAAATATGAGTTCCCGAGGTAGTATTGTAGAAGTTCCATTATCCCCTTAACCGGTAGTAAAGTTCTATTATGTAATTCCTCGTCCTATAGTAACTTCTTCTGAATAATTTCTAAAGATTCTTCAACCGGAACATTAGCTTTCTACATCGAAGCTGACAAAACGATCTCGTTTTTGTAGTTCCATAGAGTCAAGAATCTCTACGAAATGTCTGAAATCTTTGACAAACGATGGGCTGCCATTTTGAAGTGGTCGTAGAATTGGAAGTAAGAACTTGGCTAGTTGGTATGTGGGTCTATAACGAGAGCTAGTTATTGGTCAAAGCGGCATGTTGTCTTTATGTATCTTTGGTAATCCATATAAATGCGGTGGTTTGCTGTTGTGTGGCGTAAGAGTTGTCCTTGTTCTCGAAGGAAGGTATGCTTCATATTTCTTCAATATCTAGTAGAACTTCCTCTCCAGGCTGGAAGTGGGATCTTTCTTCAAGCGTCGGTAGTTCCCTTGTCGTAGAATCTCGTCTGTTTTTTGGTTGTATGTATGGAAATCCATGATTACTGTTGCTTTTCCATTGGCAGGATTTTGATGGATTTATTCTTCTGTAGTTCTTCAAGGACCGATACCTCCCGTTTTGTTATGTTGCTTTGTTCTTTTCTTTTCTTCTCCAGTACACTTCGGACTTTCCACTTGAACTCCTCTGCTTGTACCGGTTCTAACTTTGCGGTCTCCATAGTACTCACGATGTCCAGAATAGGAACTTCTTTGCAAGTAACAGCAAAATTAAGTCCTTTTTCCAAAAGTGAAGTCTCCGTGATTGATAATGGATGTGAGGAAATGTTGACAATGGTTCTCTTCGGTACTTTCCGAGTATTGGTTGGTTCTTGTTGGTTTCGAGTTAGATTTGACCATTTTCTGTTGTGAGCCAGTTGTTGTCGTCTAAATTACGACTCCAATCACAGTGGAACAACAAAAAAAAAGATTATTAAATCTTTAGTCGACAGAGCTTACAGACTATGTAATACAGAGGTAGGACTACAAGATGAAATCAAGAACATCAGAAGAAACCTTAAACAAAATGGTTACCCGAAACGAGTGGTAGAAACTCTCTAAGAACCAACCAGCCATGACCAAAAAGAAACCCAAAACACTACTCAGCATTCCATATGTCAAAGGATTATCTGAGAAAATAAAACGAATAGAAAAAAATTATGACATTAACACCGTGTTCAGATTATCAAGAACTATTGGTAGCACGATCTCCAAAACTAGACCAGTAACAGTCGTGACTCCAAGAATTGCATCTACGAAGTAGAGGAGAGACTTTGAAATCCGGCATTGCCCAACACTCCTGGGAAAAACATCACAAAATGAAATGGTCGGAGGCGAGAATTATACACCGAGAAGAGTACTGGTACAAGAGAAAATTTAAAGAAGCAGCGTTTATCGAAAACAACAAGAATGTCTTTAGTCAACCCAGCGTAGAGATTAACAATGTGTAGAAACCCTTAATTAGACGCCTGACTAATCTTAGTCTACGGTAAAGTTCCTCTTCATTAACTTTGTACACTTGATCGCTTCACTAACTTTGTATTAGTATATAAGTTACAGTAGTCTTTAAGTTTGTTAGTATTCACCTGAAGACGATTGCAGATTCAATAGCAATCGAAACGTTGTGTTTATTCTATTAAAATAAAATATAAACAATGGAAGTCCAGGATAGTGTTATTATTTCAAACACAACATTGTCTAAACCATTCAAACGTAAGATATTTATGGAATTACCTTGCATCAATTTAAGAAGAAATACGCACACGTTACAAAGAAATTGAAAATTAAGTTATTAGTTCTCCTATTTTTCTGATAATTTGCAAATAATAGTTAAGTTAATATATTATGATTGTTTTGTTTTTTTTTTGTAATTAGGCTTTAGTCTGTTTGAGAAATAAATAAATAAATAAAATGAGAAGTGAAGTAGTAACCTTTGGACAGAATTGAATACAAGAAAACAATTATTTCGATGCATTGTATGAACGTTTACCTAAAAACGTAATTCTTCGCCACTATTTTTTATTTAATTCTAAACAATGTATGAAGATCCGGTACTACATCCTAAACGTCAAATAAAAAACGTATAATTAGATTAATTTTAATAATCAGTTCTGCTGCTTTCTCAGGAGTGTATTCATTCTGTAGTATAATAAACCTAAAATTTTGGGTTTCTTACATATTATTGATATCTTTGTCATAAAGTCTACTCCATCAATCTGTGTGGTTATGTCTCAATATTGAATTTGATTAAACCAGAAAAAAAACAAATTGGAAATGAAAGTGAATAATATGTTTTTGTTAATGACGACATTCAAAAGGAACGTATAATGGCATCAATAAATAAGTTATAAAAAAAGGGAATGCGCAATTAAGAGCGAGTGTTTGTGTAATTCTTTGGCAGAGCTTTATGAAAGTCAACGTCGTTAGCGAATTTTCAAGCAGAAAAGTTGATCAAATTCATTTGGGAACATTCCCGCAACTCAATTAACAATCAACGTCGATTGTGTTAAACAAAAGCCGCAGTGAAGAAGTGACAAAAGGCATAAAAAAACCCGCGAGATAACATTATTTTCTTATTGTGAAGTCACAGGGTGGCGTTGTTATCATACAGGTTCGTTCATTTCCGGAGCCTCGCTGCGGAGACACTGATAACTAGATATCGCTAGTATTTGAACATTTTATCTCAAGAAAGAATAAGAAAACGGCGCAGAATGGACCATTATGTTACGTACAGTAAATCCTATTATACTGGGCGTTATCAAGTGAGGCAAGGCTGTATACTTTATCGCTATCTCTCGCACGTGCGCGGCCTGCTATAAATTGTCAGCTCTTTGCAGTTTGCGAAGATAGCGCACAGACACTACCGAAATTAGCGTTACATAAAGAGGGTGCCAAGTTATGAAACTCTACTCATAAACATTATAATGTAAGTGTCACAAAATGAGATACTTACTTTTATGTTCAATTCATTTTTCCACAAAAGCTTCTCTTTATGCATCTGAGCATTTATAAATGGCTTCTCATTTTCTCTAACTTCACGTAAACAGCAACCTATTTATACGTATTTCGAAGAAAAAAATCGAAAACTTTAAATCCGAATTACTAATATTGCAGATATTAGTATCGACAGAATAGATTTCTTCGTCATTGTAAAGAGATTTTCAACGAATTGTATGGCGTCCATTATCCAAAAGCACTGGGTTGTTAATTCACATACACAATAGAGTTATTTTCACATTCGTGTCTCTATTGATAAAATAATAAACGTATGGCATCATACAAATATCACTGTTCGAATATTCACCCACCTAGAAGATTCCTCAAATCCTTCTTTTGTGTTGGAAATATTTTGTATTTGTTTTTGTTATAATAAATTGGAGAATATGTAACAATGGAATATTTGTAACTATGAGATGACTTTATTCGACTCTGTGTAGGATACATTGTTAACGTTCGAAATATTTCACCGGGTAGTAAAATAATATTTTCTAATATTTATGATTCTGTAATAAGAGCAACTAATGAATTCTGCAATAACCATAACAGTAACCTACTATAATAACTATTACTGATGTCATTAGAAGGTAACTTCAGCAGTTATGCCACATAGATTCTACAAATATCAAAACTAGGGAGTTGGTTCCATGACTATCGTAACGCAACAGTTCGTAAATAGTAACGCCCAATTCGTAACTAGGACAATTCGTAACCACGACACTTTGTAACATCGTTTGTAACTACAACTAATGGTAAAGGTATAATTCGTAACACCAAAGCTTAAATCTTTCCTTTATTTTTTTTTCATTAATACCAATTACCTAAGTACCTACTATAATTATGTTTACAATGATAATTATGTTATTGCAATCATTTCAAACTGTATCTCTCTTAATACTATTTAATTATAATGTAGGTAATTTTTAATTTTATTTATAATATTTACCATAAAAATACTTAAAAAATAGTATCCATTAAATTATTACTAGAAAAGTAAAACAAAACTATGTAGGGCTAATTGGTTTTAGTTTTTTAAAGTAACGAACGAACACAAACAACAAAAAAGAAATGACTTTTAGATGTAATAATTTAATGAAAATCGGTAAAATTCACAAAAAATGTTTGAAATAATTCAAACGACGTAGTTTTATATTAATTGTTTCATCATTAATTGTCTTCATGTCTAATTCAGTTTTTTCAAAAAGAAAATTGTTATATTTCAAGATCAAACTCAAAAGAAGTGGATGGAATTAATGTAATGTAAAAGAAAATTTCGAATGAAGTATGTATAGAAATTACAACATTAACCTTTCTCGGAAATACCTATTACAACTAACAATACTCGTTAATTGTATTTTTGAAATACGTGCAATATAAACCCAGCCATGGTAAACCCATTAAAGGATTAAGTACTCGCTTCAAAATTGTAAACACTTTACCTGCACCACTAAGTACTTTATGACATAAGAATGTACCTACAACAGGAATTGCATTTAAAGTTAATCGCTTTTAATTGTTTACATAAAGTAAGTCATAAAATTTTTAAGGGGATGACGATCTTAAAATGTTTTTAGCATTGCAAGTATGTTTTTTTCTGCAAGTATACACCTCTGATGAGCTCACAATAAAAGCGAAATGCTGCATCAGGTGTTCTTTTGTTGCGTGTGTACTTCTGTACAAGTTATCTTGGCTTTATCGGCAACGTGTGTTACAAGCGTTAAAGCTATCGCTTAGATAGCGCTTTGCACTTTAACATTAACATACTTCTTTTAAGTTTCATTCATTATTATTCAAATAGTGTAATTACATAAGTACACTAAACTGTAATGTAATTACTAAATTTTAAGTTAAAACGACGAGTAAAGACGTTAATAAAATTTGATGTAGTTTTTCACCTTACGACATGTAGTGCTTCACGTTAATTCCCCGCCATTCTTAAAACACAAATTCTGGGGTATTTACGCTAATATAAATTAAACAATAATGCAATTAACCTTTGATGACTTTTATTATGTTTCCGTGTTTTTACTTTAAAAGTTAGTTAAATTAGAGTAAACAAAGGACTAAAGTCTTGGAGTTTCGAATTATGCCGTTAAGAATAGTAATAGCGACGAACTGTCGATGTTACCAACTCTTCTACTTGTTAATTAATTTTTTCCATGTTTTAATTTATATTTCAGATACGTTGCACTCTTTTCCTTTCTACTAAAGTTGTTCGTCGATTTTCTATCTCACTTTTAGTTTATTTGCAAAGCGACATCAACTTCGATACGTCTCTACCTTCGGTTTTATCGAGAAGCCTCTAGCGTCCCTTTTGCCCCTGTATTTAGAAACTTATCAAAGTCCACTTTGATTTTCCTTTGTTTTTTGGTTAGAAACCGTTAAATTTAGCGCGTCGTATGTGTTTTTCCTTAACGCCCTCTATTGGTATCATCGTTGTACCATTACCAATTTTCTTATAATTTGCTAATTTCCTGTGTAATTAATTACTATTAACATTTTCAGGTAGCCGGTTTTCTTACTTTTGCTTATCTCGGAGTTTTCTTCTAAAATTTGTTGCGCCACAAAGAAGTCTTACGACAAAGTTTTACATCCATGGCGTCAATGACCTCTGGTAACGCTAGCGCGCTTTTATTTCTTTTTTTATCAAATTTTCTCTCGCTCTTAACCAATTATTATCAAACATACTTGTTTATTCAAGTCTTTCTTATATCCATTTTTATTTAAATCCCCGTTTCTCACTCTCTTACACCCTCGTTTTAACCATTCATATGACCTTGGCTTAGTTACATAAAATTTATCTAAATCTAATTGTATGGTAGGTTTGGTGATGGACACAAGCTTCAGAGTCATGGATGAGTTTTAAACAACCCTCATCTTAATTGAACACGGATATTAATTGCGAATATGAAAAAATAATCCTGGACTCCCCTGGATTCACCATCCTATGTTTTTTTTTGTCAAGGATTGTGAATCAAGCAAACAAGCTTTTAGTTGGGAATATTTATATCATAACTTTATTTCACTAGTGGATAAAGTGCTGCCTAATACGCTTTATTCTTCATAAGTGTAGGTAAAAGTCGTTTATTGTGGATAAAAGAATATCTTGAATTTAAAATTAAACAAATAAAATGATCATTACTACTTATTGAAATAAAGATTAATTCTCTAATTAGAATGAGCATCTGTATTAATTCCAAAGGATGAGATACATTGGTTATCAAATTTTTTCTCGAGTTTTAATTTTTCCTTTGGGACAAGACGGTTGACAATTTTTATTCGAAAGTTGAGTTTACTACTCCAACCCTCCACTACAGTGCTACTACTTGACTACTACTACTACATGATCTGTAGTCACATTATATGTCGTTTGCATCATCAAAACGAGTGGCAAATGTCCGTTTAAAACCAATTTGCAGTCAAACTTTGAATCTCTCAATTTTTATTGATTCTAAGATAACTTACTAATTTTTGAAATTTTTGAAGGTAGATATAGTCAAATGTGCAGTTAACCTTCAACCTTTACAAAGAAAATTATCAAAAATATTACTCACACAAATTTCAAATAAAAGTTTCCTTTTCAATTATGCATAACTTTTGTTTAAGTAACTTTTGATCCCATACGTCATTATAGCTTAATTACCGAGTTGCTGTGAGTTAGCTTTAAATAATAATACAATAAATTTGAACTAAATAAGAATAGTGGAATATTTTATTATCTACAATTTTTATTTGAACTATCTTGTTCCTACAAGTACAAATTTCTAAATCTACTTATTTTTTTGTGAGGTTTTATCATTAAGTTTTCCTTTAATAAATTATACAAATTTTGTGGTTTTGTTAATAAAAAAAAATAGTACATACACCCGTGAGAAAGAATCCCCTCGGTTATTTGTAGCTTTTGGACTGCGCCCTCTGGCTACAAACTACACTTCTGGGAAAAACCATAGACTTCTCTCCTATTTCTACACTATTTCTTTTTTTCAAATATTATAATTTAAAATATATTGAAATTAAACCATAGGAGATATGCAAAAAACACTATTGCACAAACATTTTGATTATTTTTTGCTTAATATTTTTGTTTGTTTTTATTAATCTCCATTTTTAGTAAACCTTTTAAGCTAAAAATCTCTAAAATAGAAAGTTAAAACAATTTAACAGATCTTTGTTTCTGGATACATTTATTTATTGTTTTACTGTCATGAATTTTAAGTAATCCTTTAGATTTATTTTAATCATTTTTATTGTAAAGGATGGTTTTAAGTACTGAAATTATATAATAAAAAGCTTTATTCAAAATTTGACTTTGGAGTCAATAGTGTTTCTATCAAACATGAAAATTGACTAAAAAATTGTAGTCACATGTGACTCTGTTACAAACATTTTACAAAAACTTAACGACGTTGTCCCTGGTGTTAACATTATAACTCCAAATGAGCTTATGCTTTTAGACTGTTAACTAATCAAGATATTTCCGAAGCATTTGACAAGAAAATTCCAGTTACCAAGAGATTTTTAACTGATTTCCAATCAAGCTTTCTTTCTACTTAAAAGCCCGTTTTGAAGAATTATGACCCCCCAATACGAATCGCTGAAGAAAATATTACAAATTGCAGTTTGACGATGAATCTTGGCGCTAATCGACCTTGCTTGTTCTTTTGGGAGCATTAGGAATTAGAGATGCTAGGAGTTTATCGCATTCAAGCTTTTTGTTTTTGTAGTGGACTAGCTGATTTAATGAAAACTGTTCTTCCTAAATTAATCATTGATTCTCCTGACCGTACTTATGCTGAAGCTTTGTCGACATGGTTTACTCTATCTGAACAAGATGTTAACAGTGCTATCCCATCAAGTCAGAGGGAATTTGATATGCTCTTATGTGAGTGTACTCGTTGGAGTCATATTTCTTCTTCGCCGGAACCAAAATCTAGTGCTCGCTTACAAACAACAATCTGGCGCATGGTTGAATGTACCTTCGTCTTTACTAGGAACACTTTTAGACTATTCTGCTTAAGAACTAGGCAGCACATTTGCGAACCCCACATATATTTGGTCATCATGGCCTTTCTTGTCGTAAAAGTGTTGGAAAATGGTCTCGTCATGGAGCGATTAATGATATTTTGAAAGGGCTCTGGCTTCTGCAGAAATACCTTCCGTCTTAGAACCTCATGGTTGCTTCAGAAATGATGAAAAAAGAGCTGATGGGACGTTCTTAACTCCTTGGCAACAAGGCAAAGCTTTACCTTGGGATGCGACCTGTCGTGACACTTATCTTATCTTATGTTAATTCCACTAGTACCAGAGTCATCGCTGCAGAACATTTGGGTGAAATCTATAAGCGAGTCAAAATTAGAGATTTAGAGTCCGTTATATATTTGTGCCATTTTCGGTTGAAAGTTTTGGTCCTTTGGAGCGACTCAGCTAAAGATTTAGTGCAGCGTATTAGTAGATTTATCGTCTTAAAACATGGTGGCATGTTCCCCAATTAAGTTTTTTTTGTGACTTTTGGGATTTTGTTTTAGGCTACCCAAAAAACATCTCCACCAATTTTTAACTCGTTAAAATACTTTTCCAAGTTTTAGCACATTTTTCTTCTACTATAAATAAAGCAAGAATTGGGGTTTTGCCATTGCCAGCTCAATCCTCAGACCTGAATCCCATTGAACATACATGGAAAAAAAGATTTCTGCCACAAATGGACGCTATACAAAATCGACGGAGTTGCCACAACTTCTTTCACAACAGAAGACCACAAGAAGACTTGGACAATCTATGCCAAGAAGGTGTAGGGCTGTTTTAAATTCCAAAGGAGGACTCACTCTTTATTATATAGTATAAGATTAATTTTACATTCTTTGTTAGTACCATTTTGTAAAAATTCTAATTTTGAATTAAAAAATTATCATTAAAATTATGTTAAATATAAATTTAATTACAAAGTAACAATACAATAACAAACATATGTCTTGAAGTTGACTATAAATAAAACATTTCTTCTATTCCGGAATCTCGTGGCATTGTTCCAAAAATACTTGCTGCATTTTCTCTTTGAATCGCCAAGCTAATCTGCTGCTGCAAGTACATTTTAGTTTGAGCAATGCCAGTTTTAGCATGAAGGGAAGTAACGATTTGATGCCACAGAATTTTGGTTTCTTCACTACAGGTTTCCATTGTGTCTACGGCGAAAGCAACAAATTTATAATTTTCTTTTATATCAATATATTTGCGGTGCTTCAAAGATGCTGCAGATGCTGCAGCAGATCCTAAGTGTAGGATACGGTTCATAATGTGTGAAGCAGCTGGGGTGTCCACACAAGTGATGTCACAAACCAATTGACGGCCATTCTTCCAAGGAATTAATGTTAACCCATCAGGACGTTTACCATCGGTTCTAAAGAGATTATAAGGTTTTAATATACTTGCATTGTCAACAGAGACCAGGGCTCGTTTTAAAATGCTTTTTATATCACTATGTCCAGAGAATCTACCAAGACTTTTTAAACAAGATAGGCGGATAACAAATGTTTGTACATATTCTTAAGGAAATTGCAAATTGTAAAGTATTTTTATCTAATAAGGTACAAAGTGGTACAGAAGGTAGAGCATTTAACTAAGTACCTAACTCAGGGTGTGATGAAACAAGTAAGACGGCTTTATGTGGTGATTCTGAGTGAGATAAAATATTCTCAATTTTTTCTTGCATATAGGATGATCCTAACTCTTTTGAAGGTTTGGTGTTGTAAGAAAATTTATGTGAGGATGTTCTACTTTCCAACAATTTAGAGCATCTGTTTTATATTGAATCTCAACGTTTGATTAAAGAATTATTCCGACAAGATTCGAGGTACAGTGGACAGAAGCTAAGAAAGCTGGTAAAGACAAATCCGAGAAGGAACGACTGCCTAGATCTCCCAAACGAATATTAAAGAGAGTTTTAATTTTGTTATCAAAAGATTCACAAATAGTTGGATATTTCCATAACGCAAAAAATAGTTCAGTTTTGGAATCCAGAAACAATTGCGTAGTACACATAGGACCATATGAGAATTTATGATAGAAAGATTGCTAGGTAGACAAGTAAACATTTCTATAAGTTTTGAAGCAATAAATGGCAGACCGATGATATATAAATCTTCAGTAGAAGTAACAGGGATTCCAACAGCAAGAGATTAAAATTTTTTGTGAACTGAATCAACCTTATCTTTCAATTTATTCAATTGCCATCCAATTTCGCCACCCTTCTTAGATAAAGCAGTCAAGGCAGCGCCGCATAAAAATGTTGTCACTGACTAATTCATCTTTCCAGATAACATAATCTTGTAATTGCAGAGAGATTATTTCCGACGGACTGCGCAACTAAATCTTTTAAATGTTGTGGTCTTAAAGCATCTATACCAGAAGCTGATCCATTTGGAAATGACATGATTCCTCAAAAAACATCTTCTTCATCAGTTACACTTAGTGACATGTCGTTATCATTTGGTGGGACAAGGTAAATCAAAGTACGAGACAGAGACGAATGTTCGTAAGTATCAGAGTTATTACCGTCTGCAAAGTTTTCTCCAGAGGTTAACACACGAACAGCACCACTCACATCACCATCACCAATTTTACCTTCCATTATTTTGGATAATTGTTTATTTTTCTTGAAATAAGATACTGTGGCGGTTTTATGTGATTTAAAATTGTTTTTTTACTTTAGATGTTAAAGATTTTTTATCGACCGTTTTTGAAGGGACATGAAGAATACGATAAGAGAAAAGAAAAAGATCTTACCATGCTTCCATGGAATTATTAAGAACACAAGAATTTATGATTTCGTAAAGTTTCTACGCTACAATTGATCTGGCTCCACGAGGAATTAGCTTTAATATGCTTGCATTAGATTTCAAGTTTCCGATTTGTTCTATGAAACTTGAGTCTGGATCGATATATGTTTCATGAATATGTTCATCTCGATGACAACGTGACATGTGGATTTTAAGGCCTTTTTCATTTTGAAAGAACTTTAAGGGTTAGCAGGTAAATTCATTCTTACAATACTTATCAGAAATCAAAGTAGATTCTTTTGTATCCGATGTAGAGTTAGAATTAGAGTCGTAAACAAATATCTTCCCAAAGGTGAACAAGTGCCTTTGTGTCCTTATGAAGTTGATTGTGAGGGTTGATGAACCCTGTTATTGTGAATTTTCAGACCCGTAGAATTTTTAAAACTTTTAAAACACAAATCACATTCAGATATTGGGTAATTTGAAGATGAACTTAATTTCTGGGAATCAAAATTTAAATGTGATGTCGATGTTTTAAATGATAACTTTCAAGACAAGAATGGGAAAAAAAATGCAAAATATTATTTTTTTTAAGCAAATGACATATATCCTTAGATTAGGTTGATGTGTGTGAATAAAAATTGAAAATTTGAGAAATTATGACTACAATAATAATAATAATTCTTTATTGATGATTACCTACATTACCTTTTATGCATTGACACCTAAAATTTGTGGTAGTTTAAAATTCAAATTAACTTTTTTAAATGGAAGGGCTGCGTGCTCTGTCGCTGTAGAAAGTTTCTTTTTTTACCGTTCAAAACAATTTTAACGGTTCTAGAAGGCTTCTCTATATGTGTTCTTTACAAGCGCATGGCAGAATTTTATGTTAATGTAGTAAAAATTCGTTACAACTTCTTTTAACCTTTCTACTCAAAAAAAATTTCCCGACACGTGTTGTTGCAAATGTGAATTCATAAGAAATTATGTAATTAAATAAACTGTAAATGTAACAAATACTAAATGAACAAGAACATGCACTTGTTTTTTTTTCAAATCGAAACTGCAGCGCAAAATATAAACGTACAATTGAATTTGGCACAAGTTGGTATTATAAAATTTTCAATTCTTGTCACGTGTGTGCTCAATCAAGATACAAAGAGGAAAATTTGCACGTGATCTACCGTGAGCGGGTGCAGGAAAATACAACATCAATTCATGTTTGAAAAGACACATACATCTACACATACCCGTACAATGCAATTGCTATTTTACTTTGTGCATCAATAATTCGAACAAAAGTCTCCAGAATATTTCACGGGCAGTTTCTCCCGATTAATAGTTAAAAACAACCCTTTTATTTGTAGTAATTGAAAGATCTATACATAAAAATCAATTCCCTTAAACGAATAGGGTGTTATCTTTGTCAGGGGGTAAATAAGTAGTTATGTTCAGATTACACGGTGATGTAGGGGCAGTTTAATTTGTATTGAAGGGTAAAAATGTCTATTGAGTCCAACGTCTATTATACAGTTTTAATAACTTAAAAAAAATAAAAAATTTAATTCAAGTTTCTATTAAAGTTAATCTTCCTAAAACAACAAAATAAAAACATAAATTTGGTAATTTTGAAAAAATTAAAATTTGTGTGATTAATTTTTATTAGTTCCTTATTTCATTCACATAAAAAAAAACTTTAGCTAAATGAGAAATAAATGAAACATTTCAGTAATAACGTAAAAAAAAACAAATTAAAAACATCATCACACTCAACAATGAAAACAAAATTGAAACCTTAAATTACTTTTACACTTTTGAAAACTGGCAATTGTATGCGATGTAAAAATGTGATTAAATTCAGATCAATTACATTCGCACGGTTTTATTGTAACCATTAATTCGTGTTGACAAAGTTTAACTAAACTTGATAACCGAACAAGAGTGATAGATAGAACGAGAGGAGGCGGCGTTAAAGAGATACGTTTTTAGGATTTGGTTTTAATCGACTTTATTTTTAGGTTTTATTAAGAATCGTATGAAAGGATCGTTTCTTAAACGTGTAGTATTTAAAATAAAAAAATAAGTTGTTAGTTTTTGTGAGTTCCGAATTTGAAATACGAAAGTTTCAAATGTTGAAATATTATTTATTAGAAACTTAATTTTGTAATACATTTAAGTTTTTTAAATTATTTTTTTATAAATTAAATTTTAATATTATGGATTTACGGAACGCAATAGAAATAAAAAAAAATAAATATTACCATTAATAAATGTTTAGTTCCAATTTTTCTTTAAACGTTAAATCTTTACTTTCAGTATGTTTCATTTCTATACACTCAATTATTTCATTTCAATTATGTACCTACAGTAATTTCTATTTTTAAATGAATGTCTATTATAAAGGTACAATTAAAGTTGTTGATTGTAATCATGAATAATCCCACTTCGTACAGTTTTTACATTAAAATTTCTAAATGAAAAAAAAATTAAAAATGTAAAATGTAGATTAGAAAGAGAAGAAAATTCTGAATTGATTGTTATTATCGATCTAAGTTAACATCAAAGTTTAAACTAAAAAAAGATGCATTTACTTTATGTAGAAACACTCACCTAAAGTCTGTATACTATTGCGCGGAGTAATAAATCATAATTGCTTGAAATAATTCTTTATTTTCTTGTGAAAGCGGTACTTCTACGGTTAAGTAAAAACCAATAAATTCTAACCAAAATACGATCATTGTGCCGCTCTTGCAGCATATCGACCCATCTAGGGTCTGAGAACAATAGTTTAATCTGTGTAAACACGTTGCCATCAGCCCAGGTACTGACGAAACGAGAATCATAGCCGTAGATGTGGGTATTATACCAAGATACAAAAATAATGGTATATAATACGTAAGAAGTAAAATTTGTAATGTGATCTACTATACAAATAAAATAAATAACATATAAATAATATATGACATAAATATAAAATAAAATAGTAATGCAGATATCGTCAGTACATTTATTACAATTACAATTAATTTGTGGGGACCGATTTTTAGGCATCAAAAAGTAAATTTGGCTCAATTATAAAACTATGTGGTTGTCATGGAAACTTATCAAAATGAATAGATAAAAGTAACAGGCATAAAATGTTCATTTAAATAACAAGACATTAGTAGGTAAAATAGGTATATTTAAAAATAACTGACAATACTCACTCATGGTTACAATAAATGGTGTTTAGAGAGTAGAACACTGTTTCAGGCACATTACGCTTGGTCATTTAACTTTCTTCCTCGTCTGAAATTTCCATTTTGGAATCAGAATCGCTGTCTTGTGTGTTTACTGATATAATAATTGGCTCCAATGTTATCTCTACTAAATTATCCAGTTGCCAACATTTGTCTTCTTCCTTAACGACATGAGATACACAGTTCTTCCATCTTTCAGGTGTTACTTTGTTTAATGCATTTTCCAGAAGTTTTTTCACGTCGTCGAGTTTAAAAGTGGTATTGTTACGAGCGACGTCACCTTTTACTTGAGCCCAAACCAACTCTATAGGATTCAGCTCACAATGGTAAGGTGGTAAACGCAGTACTTCAATGCCCCGATTCTTTGCCATTTCGTCAATAACATGACGTATATACTTATTCTTATGAACTTTAACAATATCCAATAATTCTCTTTTCACCATGTCATCCTCAAAAGTTATATTCTTAACAGATAACCAATCTATAATTTCTGCTTTCCTCCAAGCGCTGGTAGGTAAATTTTCGTATCTTCGTGAGTGGTAGCTGGCGTTGTCCATAACTATTATAGATCCTTGGGGTATCAAATCTAGCATCTGCTCAAAATATTCTTCAAACACATTAGCATTCATGTCTTCGTGGTAGTCGCCAGTTTTCTTTGATTCGAATTCTAACAAACCACCAAGGCGGTCGAAATCCGGTCGATAGCCCTTCTATAAATCCTTGTCGAGCACTCGTAACGGTATTATCATGCCATGTATTTTTTACGGTATGTCCTGCATTGATCTAGGTTTCATCCAAATAGAATATACGCCTGCCTTCAGGCCTATATTTTCTTATTTCCCGACGATAATTTCTCCTTCATGTAATAATCTCTTGTTTTTCAATTAAAACGGATCTTCTATTTATCTTCTCCCAAGTAAACTTCAACTTGCGAAGAAGTTTCCACAGTGTTCTACGACTCATTTGGGGTAGATTTTCATCCTCATTTACTGCTAGTAAAATCTTATCGATTGTAGGAATCTCTTTCCGTAAGTAGAACGAGTGAACCTTTCTACGGACAGAATTCCTCATTGCATCATCTAATTCCATTGGGCGCCGACCAGAAGATTGAAGTGGATAAAGCTTGTCCCAAATTTTTTCTTTCCTCACTAGTTTATAAATGGTGGATTTTGATATTCCTGTCATTGCAGAACATAATCCTACAATATCATCGACACTTTTTGCAGGGTGTTGACATCGAACATTTAAAATTATAATTTTTTCATTAGCAGATAACGCACCGCTTTTAACACGTTTTGCTGGTGAAAAGTTTTCCATTTCAAAATTATTTGCACTAACACACAAACAAACAAACAAGCCGATTCATTGCTAATAACAAACTAAACATATTTTTCATTTAGAAAGTATACGAAGCCCTTCGGTCAAACAACTAATTATCTGTAATCTTTCGCAGAAATTACAACCCGTCTGCCGTAATGACTGCGCTAACGACCCCACTTTACCTGATGATAGATAATCCAACACACATTTTGACGCTAAAGAATAATTGTTTTAAAATTACTTTATTTAGCTATATCGATTCTTAATTGTAATAATAAGAAACAAACCACATAATAGTAAATAATTTTTTGAAATATTCCACAGTTTAATAAGATACATAGATTCATAACTTTTGTAAAACTCAGTATACGTACCTATATAAAATTAAAATTTAAAATAGACAAATTGAGAAACGACACATTTGTCATTTATCGATTTTAGAGTTTAATTTTATATTCAAATACTGTGTTTTACAAAAGTTTTGTATCTATTTATATCTTATTAAACGGTGGAATATTGCTGAATTAAATTATTTACTATGAAAAAATAGATTCCACAAAGTAAGGATTGAAACAATAAAAGAAACCACATAATAATTCATATCAAGGTAGATTTTACTATTATAATATATTTACCTACTAAAAATATGATTTTCCAAACGTATCAAATACCTACGCCCCTGCAATACGGGAGATTCGATAATTCTGACAGATTTATTACTCCGCGCCAATAGTATACTGAGTATAGTATTCTTAAGTACACAATTTGCAAACTGTTGCAAAATAAAGGAGAAATTAAAAAATGTCAAAAGTAGACTCAAATGAGAAGAAAATTCTAAATCGATTAACGTGATAGACATAATTTTACTTAATGACCAAAAAAAGGTGCATTTACTTTATGTAAAAATGCTCGCCCAGTACCTACCCCTAAGTACACAATTTGCAAACTGTTGCAAAAATAAAGAAGAAATTAAAAAATGTAAAAAGTAAACTCAAATGAGAAGAAAATTCTAAATCGATTGGTGTGACAAAAAGATGCACTTACGTTGTCGTAAAGGAATTTCCGGTTGATAGAAATTTGCAATAAAATTTACAGTCAGTTGGAACATGCTCGCAGGTTATGCCGTTTCCAAAAAGATTTGTAAATACTTTCAAGGATCAAAACAATACACCGATAAAAACGATATCCGGATCAAAACGGTATACTGATCAAAGCAAATTGAAAGATGGAAGATAGATAGAAGAATTTTATTTTCATAACTTCTTACACGCAAAAATTACATATAAAGTTAGATCCAATGTTTCAAAGTGAAATATAATCATCCTCATAAATTAAAGAAAAATTATAACCAAAATAAATTGCCTTTGTTATTTTTTCTTATTCCAGGGCGCTCACGATATTCCATATTTTGTTTTCGCCTAGAATCGGCAATCTCAGGAGCAAGATAATTTTCCCAGCATTCAGACATCTTTGGCAAGCAGTCAGCGATCTAAAATGTTTGGTGATAACCAGATGGTGTCCAAACTACAAAATCGAATTAGGGGCGTTGAGTGATTATCAGGTGCATTACAATCTGATATAATTGTAGAAAATGATTATAAGCCAACATTATCAGAAACACTATCTAATAAAAGTAATTATGGTTCCATTTCAATTTCATTATTTCATTCTTTATACAAAACATTGGGTTCTTTACCCAGTCTGTCATTGGAGTATTTATCAAGGTTGTAGGACATTTTACCTTCAGGATCCCGTTTTGTCCAACAAAACCATCCGTTAATGCACCAAATCTCCCATCACTTAAAGAACCACCAACCCAGCTGACAGTACATTTGAACCGTTTTTATTTTCGTCCCCGCAAAGGGCATTTTTTTCTTTGTCTGTTCCCCACTGTCATTTTGTTTGAATCCATCCTTCCAGTATGCTTTTGGGAAATCCTTTACTTGATGTTGTAGCTCTTCTCTTGCACACATTTCCACAATCAGAAGCAGTCAGTCTTGGCCTTCGCTCGCAATTCCACAAATAGGAGTTTGATTGATCCTTTGTGTTGTTTTCAATTCTAGCTTGTTTTTCCGCCAAAATTTAAAGTGACTCTCGTAAACTATCTATTCTAATTTTTAAAAGCTCATCAACCATATCTGGTTCGTTACATGCTTTTCCATAATAAGGATCCTGTTGACCAAAAAAACCAAACTTTGGAAACTTCCTGCCATTTCTCAATATTTTTTTCTTACGAGAGAGTTAATTTGTATTTTTCGCTAGCGGTGTCCACAGTGCAGATGACGACTTTCTTTCAGTTATGGAATAAACGTAAGACAGAAAAAAGACGACACATTTTTAGCTAAAAGAGTCGCATTCATATTAATCTCGTACAAATCTATCAAAATTAAGTTTTTTCGTTTGCAAGCTATGCTCATGAAATTTTCTGCGTCATTAGTAGTTTCTACAATAAGCAAGCTATAGGAATGACTGGCGTATGTCCAAACAGCATTTTCAAGAGGACGCCAAAATTGCATAGTTTTTATTGTAGCAATGTCACATGTTTTCTGACGAAACTCAGAGTCAGCAGTACAAACCTCAGAAAGATATTTAGAATGATCTCCAAAATATGATATGGCATGTTCGGGATTATCTCGCCCAACTTGTATTCGTTCCCTTTGTTTCCTTGGCAGAAAGACATTGCCCCTTTTATCTTTGTCACAAGTCCCGTAAAGTTTCACTTCATAAATGGAAGTTTTCTTTCGCCCTGTGGAATGTTCACTTTTCCCATTTTACGCACTTTATTGTTTGAAATTTCAGCAAGCTTCTTATTAAAATTTATTGCCAAATGATTCGTACCCTCAATTTTTTAACTGCAATAAGTATTTCGAAATTATCTTTTGATTTGTATTTGTTGCTTTTTGAAGATCCCGTTTGTGATAGGCTTCATTTTTTGCTCTTTTGAATTTCGAACAGAAGCTGTTTCGGACTCCTTGAAACAGTACGAGCTCCAATAATCACTGCTACTCCACATTTCGAGATATGTCCATGGCCATAAAACCGTTTATTCCATATACCGTCTACACAAACTGCAGGGCACGAGATCCCGTCAACAATTACAAATTTCCCAGCTTCTATGGCCAAGTGCTTTTCTTCTTCAACTGAACAAAACTTTGTTTTAGCGCTGGTTAGTAGCTTTTTCTCCGTTGTTCTCCAACTTAAGTAGGAGGAAAAAGTTGGAGATGTAATGTCCAAAGATATAAACAGACACCGGAGGGCTTAAAATCCCATTGCTGCTACTATAATTCCCCAAGTAATAGCTCTATTCATCGGCAGAGAATGACTAGCATCATCACTTAAAATTCTTAAGTTTTTTCTCCCACATCGCGGCACTTGAATATTACATCGTGTTTCATTCCTTTGATCGAGGCGCCACCAAACTGCAAGTTAAAGTTTTTGCAGGATCGGGCATGTCGGGAAACCGACATACAAAACGTGATGATGCTAAGGACAGAAAGTATTCGTCTTCCATCGGCAGACTTTTTCTTACTTTTTGTCTCAACTTCCACATTATCCAGAGGGTGAGAAACATTTGCTGCCGACTACATATCATTGACGTCAATGTTCTGGTTAGCCTCCACATCAGTCCAATTGTATTCGTCTTCCTTCACAACGTTTACGTCTTTGGGGTTCAATTTTTCTTTTACGTCAACCACTTTAGGATTGAGTTTCACCTCCAATGTGTAATCTACCGTTTTCATTACATGGCTTTTCCCACTTTCTCCGTCTTTCGTTACATTGTTTTCTCCGTTTTCTCCGTTTTTCTTCTCTGACAATCTCAACTTTTTAGTTCTTTGATAAACGCTCTTAGAATATCATCAGCGACAAAGAAAAAATAATGGAAAAATCACTATAGGTATGAAATTTTAATGCATGTATTTCAGGAAACTTGACTTAAATACATGTTTCATGTATCTGTGACCACAATAACTGACAGATCTATGCTTCCAAGCAAACCCTATCAACAGTCCATAAAGCCAAAAATCAGAGGTTTCATCTTGAACCCAGCCTTACACTCAAATCATTTTGTACATTTTGTATGTAATTTTAATTCTTAAAATAACAATAAATTAAAATTCTATGAAATGTACCCACATTTAATACTTAAACAAAAATTACATGAGTTTCTGATTAGTACATTTTTTTTATCAAATTGTCAATTTTTTGAAAAATGGACTAATTGGAATCTTTATAGTGATAAAAATGGCTCTCGCTAGGTGAAAAAAATCGATAAAGTACCTTGCTTGACAGAAATAACCCATCTGTCAACCTAAAAATTAATGTCGAACATTTAAAATTTATTCGAAATTACATGTTTTACCTAAACTTTACATAATTTTATCGATTATAGTAAATGGTAGTAGTCTTGAATCAAGTATTAATTACCTATAATACACACGAGGTTGATTTTGTTCTCGCTTAATTTTTTATTGGAGACTCAAAACCTTTTTCCATTAGAAAATTATTCTCGAATTAAGGTACATAGAAAAAATCGCTCCACTTTGTGTGCCCTTAATTATTAAATAATTTTCATGGAAAAAAGATTTTTGTCAAAAAAATTACTTGATAAAAAATCAACCTCTTTGGTATTAATAAAAACAATAAGTAAAACGAAATCTTTAATTTCATTTTAATTCTCATATACAGAGTTACCTATAAACATTAAAAGTGAACTTTCCTTTTAATGATTTTTAAATCATAAATCAAAAAAATGATTGAATTTCCATTTTGTAGGTACATCATTTTAAACCTTGAATAAAATATCCAAATTTACGTTGTAAACATAGTTTTAAACTAAATCATATTTTTCACTAGAATCTAGGGAGTTTTGGTTTTGCATGCTCTTAACAAAAACTATAAGCCGTGGAAAAAGATACAAGGTGTTAGATAAAAAATTCTTTTTTTATATTTTTGTTAATAATTTCACTGTAAATTTATCAATTCTTATCAAAATCTACAGAGAAGCATAATTATCTGAGAGTCCAAAACGTACCCTTAATAAATAAAGTAATATTTGAAATCACTGACACTACGAACTGTTCAACTGCGTTTTTCTCGGAAACAAATAAAATTATCGTATTTAAACAGGAGTGCCAATATTGTGTAGAAATGATGTTTAAGTCATATTCTTTAATCAAAATCACTAAAAAGTTTTCTCAAAAAAAGTTACGGTAGATTTCATCATCAGGAATCGTTCACGTAGCACCCCGTAAAACAAATTCTAAAATAATACATAAAATAATGTTCTTGGTCTAAAGTTATGTCTCTCTGCCGATTTTGATAAGAATTGATAAATTTACAATAAAATTATTAACAAAAAAAAATTATCTTTTTCTACAGCAATATTTTATTAAGGAATATTGAGTCCTATGGTCATATTTTAGCCTAAATAACCCGCCCTTAGCCTATGTCCCAATAGTTATGAATCACCCTGTATAATGGAAATTGGTGAACTTTATTTAAGATTTAAAATTAAGTACCTACAGAATGAAAATTCAAGTACTTTTGTTTTTTGATTTAAAATTATAATTAAAATAAAAAACTGTGTATATGAGAATTAAAATGAAATTAATAGAATTTTTTGGTTTCGTCACCACACTATACAGGTTAATACTGGGGCATCATGCATAACACTTACATCTGACAATACAATAATAAAAATAATGTACCATCATAATAAATAAATAAATAAATTGTGTTTCGTCAATTTCATAATACTAAAGCAAATAAATTTTTAATTAATTTAATTGTAAAAAGCTTATAAAATTCTGCAAACATTTAAAAACTTGAATAAAATTATTCATCACGGAATTAATTTTTAAATGCATAATATTTGAGCATTTTAAATTTTGCTGATTTGATTTAACTTATTTTATACTCATAATACTAAAATGGTGTGCCATAAAATACTGTACACACTAGAATAATTTTGTATTTATTATTTATTTATCAATATCATTCGAAAGGTATTGTGACGAAACAAAAATCATGTGTCTATTCTGCCTTTCTCTCTCTCTCTCTCTCTCTCTAGTCGTGAGCTTCATGTTTAAAGCTTCGTGATCTTATGTTTGTCTCATGTTGTGTTTTTAGCAGTTTCCCTCCATTCCTCTCTATCTGCCGTACTTCTAATGTTGTCTTGGAAAGATTTTCCTGTAAACTGCTTCATCTGGTTCAGCCATCGTTTTGGAGAACGTCCTCTAAGCCGCGTTTCCTTTACTTTTCCTTGGACCATAAGTTTTTCAAGGTTATCATCTTTCCTTCTGCTCACATGTCCAAAATACTTTAGAATCAGGTGTTTCATTTTAGTTGACAATCTGGCTTGGATGTTAAGTTTTTCGAGTATGGATGCGTTGGTTCTGCGGGCTGTTCAGGGAATCCTCAGTAGTCTTCTCCAGACTCACATCTCAAACGCATTAAATTTGGCAATGTCTGTGGCTTTTAAGGTCCAGGATTCTGCTGCATATAACGTAATTGGAAAAACGAGAGTGTTTACTAATTGGCATTTTGTTGAGGTTGTTATATGCCAATCTTTCCAGATTTTGTTAAGCTTGGTCATAGCCGTTTTGGCAAGAGCTATCCTTCTTCTGATTTCTTGACTTGATCCGCCATTTCTGCTGATGTGGGCACCTAGATAGATTATTTCTTCTAAGTTCTTTATGTCTTGAATACACTAGGCATTTCTTTCATGCTTTGCGTACGATCTATTAGCATCAGTTTCGTTTTCTGACGATTCAGTTGTAAACCAAACTCCAAACTCACTCTCTCTACTCGCTCAATAAGACTCGATATTTTCTGCTCATCTTTGACGATGAGTGTGGTGTCAGCAGCGTAGCGGAGATTATCTGTCCTACTGCCACCTATGGTAACTCCTCCTTCCCAGTCGTCCAAGGATTTCCTTATGATATATTTTTCAAATACGTTCTCTGCCTTTAAGGCAGATAAAATAGTAACATCGTTACTTTTTCTTATCGCATTCACAACCGCGAGATAAGTATAAACATGAATAAGGTTCCAGTTTTCCATTCTACAGAAAAGTTAGCGAACCTAATGCAGTAGTTATATATTTTTAGGATATACTCATGAATCGGCCAACCTAGTTTACTAAGAATGCCTTTAGAGATGTTGTCGTGTCCAGAAGCCTTTCTGACGTACAGTAAAATATTCTTCCTTAGTGATTTCTTTTATTAAATCTCGTTGGCTTGGCCTATCTCTTACATTGAAACATTGTTCATACCAGGATTGCACTTTCTTTTTAAAGAAGGTGTTCATAGCATACCTACATGTTCTGTTGTTCCACATATTCCATTAATTTGTCACCTCTTGAGTTTCGAGTTTTGTAGCCATAGTTCCCAATTTTATCTTCGTTTTCTTTCTTTTTTACTCAGTTTGGCATTAAAATCTCCCATCAGAATTGTTAGCTTTGTAGGATGGTTTTCAATTGCTGCTGTTATATGTTGGTAGAATAGATCGATTGTTTCTTCGTCGCTAGTTGACGTAGGTGCATATACTTAAATTATTTTTATAGCACAGATTTTATTTAATTTTATTATTATGAAAGCTACTCGATCTGAAATTCCTTTATACATTTCAATGTGGGGTACTATATTTTTATTTATTATGAATCCAACACCATTATGAGTGTTTTCATCGTTTCCTCTGCAATATAAAGCATTCCCTGTTTGTAATATGTATTGACTTTCTCCTTTTCTTCTTGTTTCCGATATACTTAGTACATCCCATCTTTTTTTCTTTTAATTCCTCTTCTAGTTCGTTTATTTTTTCATGGGCCAACATTGATCTTATATAGTATGTTCCTATGTAAAATCTTGTCTGATATTGCTGTGGTTTATTTGATGTTTTGTTTTTTCTAGTATGTTGTTCATCATACACACCTGGGGTATTGTTGTTTTGTTACTCGATATTTCATTTCATTGGAAGGTATTTGGCTAATGAGTTACCACGCCAGCCGTGCGTCTTGATAACTTAGTGGTGACCTATCTAACCAAGGCCGGATGTGCCTCTGCCACATTTTAAACGTGGCCCCACATTCAGTCACGTCGAAGACTAACTGACCCTCGTTAACTAAACAACTAATACATGTACCAATTTAACCGCGCCACTATAAACGCGTAAGACTGTACCGTCAATACTAAAGCGACGCCAGCCACGCCTCTCCAGGTCTTTTGTTTGCTTCAGTTCGCTGTAATCAAGTAACCAAAATAAAATTCAAATTTGAAACAAAATGTTAAGACAAAATCGTTATCAAAAACTTACTAAATAACTTTTATCTGAATTAGTACTACACAGCAAGCTAAAAACAATTTGAAACCGTAATTTTCTGATTTAAAAAAGGAAAATGCCGCTTTCGTATCTATATTACATCATTTAATCTTAAAAGAGGAAACATCTTGTTTTCCTTCAGTTAACTAACGCAAAACTAGAATAACTTAATTACAAAGTTATTTAACTTGAGCAATTTGTAACAATTAAAAAGTTTTCCAGTCTTGGCATCCGTTATAGAAATTATACAAAGTTTACATATGCTAATTATAAGTTCGCGTTGTTGGGAAATACAGCCCGATTACGTTCTAAATGAGCTATAAATCAAATCCACTTTCAAAACTAAAAGTGGATGCAGTTTGTTAAATCTCGAGCAATTATTAACTGTAGCCCTTTTTTGGTTTTTGTATTAATAAAATAATTGTCATATCTGAAAGTAAAATATGCATTTAAAAATAAAAAATTTCTCACGTGAATGCGTCAAAAGCGTTTCCAAAACCAAATTTTCCTTTTAATTTAATTAAAGTGCTTGTTACGTAAACAAATTTAACAGTGTAGGGTTAGATTTTCCGATTATACCGAGTTTAATGTTTTCCTTATTAAATCTTATAAGCGGTCTTAATGACGTTCTGATCTATTTAGGGTATTCTAATTATCTACTTCATAATTGTATTAGAAGATTTAATGTAGCATAATTCGGTTGCTTACTTATCAGACTGTAAATTAACGGTAAATTAACAAAAGAAATTGTGTTCATATTCGCGTTTCGATCATATTTTTAAATTAAACGGGAGAAAAAAGTATAAAATTCAATTTTGGAAAGTCTAAAATCTATTATATTTTCTTTTATGACATTATCTAGAAAACACAATACACCGTGAACGCGTATCTGACGTTCAAAGGGTTACAAGAAAGGCGGAAATCAGCAAAAAAAACCTAACAAAGAGCAGGGCGCTTGTAGAATAGAGTAACGCAATAAGAGAAGCTGAGTGGTCTTTAGGGTGCATTCACTTCCAATGCCGGCCAATTCTGGCACAATGCCGGAATCATGACTACCTCACCGGACAAAATCTCGCATTTTTCACAATTCCGTTTATTATTGAAAGGACGATCTGTAAAAAAGATATTTTTGTATAACGGCGTACAAAATGATGTTTACAAAACGCTGCGTTCAATACGCCTTTGCAATTGAGACAAACGTAATTTACAACATCGTTTATCATTGTTAAAAGTATGCAGACACGAAAGGTATTCATTCGATTACAGATTATTCATTCTATTCTACCATTTCAGAAAAATTTAATGAGTAAATGAAGCTGTATCTTAGCAATTTGGAAACGATCATTATCCTTCTTTCTTTTTTCTTCCTATTTTTTAGTTGCTCACATTTTATATTACGAAATTAAATTACTAAGAGGCAAATTTTAAATACAAATGTTGGGTGATAGATTACGATGTGCTCCACGTTGGGCGCCAAAATTGAAATATTTTCACACCCTAATTTGCAATAATTAAAACAAATTTAATTCGCGTGTTGATGCAAACAAAATACTGTTGTTTGAGTTAAATATTTCAGTTGTTACTAAATTGTTTATACGTCACTTATTCGAACTGTCATTTGACGTGGAAAAATCATTTTACCTTGCTAGTAGTGTTAAATTAACAGCAGACCAGTTATGAATTTAAGTTAGTAGAGACATTTAAAATTTGAAAATAGTATCGTTTTTATAGCTATTAAGAAACCGAGAAATGTTGACGTTTATTACAGCCTCAGATGCAAAAGAGCGAAGATTTTAAGACATCTAACCCAAGTAGGAATTCAATACTTCAAGCAGTTTAAAACTTTAAATAGTCAATATTAGGTAAGGCTACTCAATTTTGCAACCAAAAAGTAAAATTATTTTATTTAACGTACCAGTAAATATTAGTCTCTAAAATTACCATAAAGTTTTTTAACTATGTCTGTGCTCAAATATACAAAAATTGGCTTCCGTAGGTTTGCTGATGATACAAGTGATGGTCTCATTTTCTTTGTTACAATTTCTGTAAACAAAAGTTTGCACATTGTGAAGCGGGCTTAAGGGTATCATTTACAATTCTAACAGCAGGTAGTCTCAGCAGGGGTTATCTTATAGAAGGACTGTAGAATGAATCATTACACTAAGCACGTTTTAGAAAATAGGTAATTTACGTTGCTTACTTAATTTTTTTCTTTAAAGAATATATTTGAAGGTATCGCTAATTAAACACCATAGCTCGATTAATTATCGAATCAAAATTTTGTTTAGGAAATGTTTACAAAATAAAATTGGAAATAATTTTGATTTAAAAAACGTCTACAAGCAATAACTTTTAAATTAAATCAAAAACTAAACATGGTTATTTGGGTTGACTGATTATTACTTATTTTTAAATAAATCTAACCTACTAATTATTGTAAGTTATTAAAAAAATCATTAAACTTTCTATTCATAATATTTAGTCCTTACAAAATGTATATTTTATGACGTTTCATTTTTTCTGTAGTTAATAAAAAAAGTGAAAATAAAAACTAAGGCAATTCTTATTGTCAACGTATATATTTAGTTTTTTGACAAGAATTTATTACATAATTATAATTAAGATACCAAGTTATAGTTTAAAATTAAATGAAAACTTTTTTTTAAATAAAGGTATTACTATATAAATAAATATAAGAAATCAATAATGGGTGTGACCTCCATTATTATTGATACATTCTTGGAGGCGTCTGCTCATTGACGCTATCAAGGTATCAATATAATTAATATTAATCGTTTCCCATGCGGTATCAATGGCTGCAATTAGTGCATTACGGTTTACTGGTATAAAATTTGGCCCTTGTTGTCTTCGGATAACAGCAAGTATTCGAGCCCAAACATTTTCGATAATGTTAAAATCTGGGCTTTTGCTGGCCAGGGTAACAGCTCCAAGTTATTTTCTTATCCAATTGCGCACAACCCGCGAAGTATGAATAGGGCGTTGTCCTTTAACAACAAAAATACATTATGAAAATGTTAATTCAACAGATCCCGAACTATTTTTTGGAGAAAGTATAGTGAAATAAGAATACTTACTTGTTGGAAAATATAATCTTCGTCTGGATAAAACACTTCGACTGAAGGTTTCATAATAGTTTCCAAAATATCTAAATACGCAGCAGAATCAAGACGTCCATCGATAGCCCAACAAACTCCTGGACCCCGCGCGCTAACCCAACCCCACACATTCACAGAAAAATAACCACTTCGTTTTTTAGGACATATGTGATTATTTTCGTAACGAGTTCCTTCCATTCTAAAACTTTTAGTGGTCCATCGTTGCGGCTATTGAACGTTTTTTCGTCGCTAAAAATCACTCGATTCCAAAATTCCAAAGGTTCGTTCACATATCGCCTTGCAAATTCCAGACGACGTCTCATATTTTCGTCACTGAGAACTTCTTTCGCAGCAGCATTATACTTTTTATTCCCATCTCCTTTAATCTTTTTGTGCAGTTATACGGCATCCGGGAAATGTGTATCTGCTATAGCCCTGGAGTATGTAGCAAATGGTTGTTCTGTTACGTAATGAAACAACTCGAGATCTTGAGCACGTGTAGATACTTTAGGTCTACCACTTCCGATGGCTCTTTCCAAAGTGTGTTCAAGATTCCATTTTACTCGGTAATGCCCTACGGTGCTTTTTGGTATATCTAACATACGTGAAATTTCACGCACGCTACGGCCCGCCGCTAATTCCGAAACAATCCGCGCTTTCAAATCAGCACCGAGATGAGGTGGCATTTTCACAACACTTGAAATTTTAAACTAAAATGGAATTTACATTTCTTACTTTATTTATTGGTTCACACTACCCTTCTCAAACAGTAGGTAATTGTTTATTTATTACATACTTCTAATGACCAATGTAACAACCCTTAGAGCAATATGACTCAAAGGAAGTAAATTAAACAAGCAAGGATATTCTATTGTTATTGAAACTTATTCATAAAGTAAAAGCCATTTCCTTATAATGCTAATGGACAGGATTTTCTTTTAAGTATTAAGATTACAATAGAGGACTTATAAACTTTCGAAAATATCTAATTATAAATATTTACACTGCAATTGCGCTTTTTCCTTAATAATTTCTTAGCAATAACATACACGTTCTTGGTTTTTAAGTTGTCATAAATTTGATATGATATAAATTTGTGTTTCTAATATTACATCACAAACTAATCTTTATTCGCCAAAAATTGTTGCTTAAGTTGTAAAGCTTCGTACACACCTGAACAACAAACCGAGCAACAAACATAACAACGAACCGAAAGTCAAACAGAACGACAAACGATCTTTTATGATTTCCACAATCCGAACAACAAACGGAACGTTTGTGCTGTTCCCATAATTATTTTCAGTAGTTTTCAGTTTATATATATTTATTATTGAGAAGAGAAAATTGCGGAAAACAAGAAGATAGTGCCAACCAAATTTTTACGCACAAAGAAAAAATTATAATTTACTTCGCTTTTTTTTTATTTTGGAAATTTCCCGCCCAAATGATGCTAATAGGGACATCATTTTTTTCTTGCATTCTTAAACACTGATTAATTTAAAACATTTTTCTTCTGTCAACTCCATAATATTACCTAAAACACAACAAACCCACAAAAGGGAGGACAAAAATAAATAATTTAATTCTCCCGCATAAGTTTGTTCGCCGTTTTGTTTAGATTCGTCCAAACCTGCAAACGCATTCGCGCGCATTTTCTTTGATGTCGGAGAAAAAACCGACAAGTTGCGGAACGCCGCAAACCGTTCGTGGAACAATCAGGACTTGCGAATCTGTTCTAAAATTCGTACGTAGCACCGTCCAAATTAATGTTCCGATTGCCGTTCGGTTCGTTGTTCTGTTTGTTCCTCGGTTTGTTGTTCAGGTGTGTACGAAGCTTTACAATAAGCATATTAATATGAACTATATCTTATGAAAGGAGAGTTATGTAACTATAATTAACGACTTAACGTTACGTTAGTAGATTCCATTTACTATTTACACATATTTTCTTGGAACATTCGATAATTAACTATCGGGATATGATGACCCTATACTTCGCAGGTTGTGCGCAACTGGATACAAGCAAATAACTTGGAGCTGTTACCCTGGCCAGCAAAAAGCCCAGATTTTAACATTATCGAAAATGTTTGGGCTCGAATACTTGCTGTTATCCGAAGACAACAAGGGCCAAATTTTATACCAGTAAACCGTAATGCACTAATTGCAGCCATTGATACCGCATGGGAAACGATTAATATTAATTATATTGATACCTTGATAGCGTCAATGAGCAGACGCCTCCAAGAATGTATCAATAATAATGGAGGTCACACCCATTATTGATTTCTTATATTTATTTATATAGTAATACCTTTATTTAAAAAAAAGTTTTCATTTAATTTTAAACTATAACTTGGTATCTTAATTATAATTATGTAATAAATTCTTGTCAAAAAACTAAATATATACGTTGACAATAAGAATTGCCTTAGTTTTTATTTTCACTTTTTATATTAACTACAGAAAAAAATGAAACGTCATAAAATATACATTTTGTAAGGACTAAATATTATGAATAGAGAGTTTAATGATTTTTTTAATAACTTACAATAATTAGTAGGTTAGATTTATTTAAAAATAAGTAATAATCAGTCAACCCAAATAACCATGTTTAGTTTTTTGATTTAATTTAAAAGTTATTGCTTGTAGACGTTTTTTAAATCAAAATTATTTCTAATTTTATTTTGTAAACATTTCCTAAACAAAATTTTGATTCGATAATTAATCGAGCTATGGTGTTTAATTAGCGATACCTTCAAATATATTCTTTAAAGAAAAAAATTAAGTAAGCAACGTAAATTACCTATTTTCTAAAAAGTGCTTAGTGTAATGATTCATTCTACAGTCCTTCTATAAGATAACCCCTGCTGAGACTACCTGCTGTTAGAATTGTAAATGATACCCTTAAGCCCGCTTCACAATGTGCAAACTTTTGTTTACAGAAATTGTGGTGTCCAAGTTTTAAATTTCATGAGTGTACCTTTCTCGTAAGAGCAACCCTTTAGCCGCAAATGCACTCCGTTATAAGAAACAGCTGGTTTATTAAATAAAGATTTCAATATCAACATTTGAAAGCATTTTATAGAAGGAAAATGGGTCGTCAATAAAAGTGCATTGCCATTTTGTGCGTTGGGCGCTGACAAAGCACTGGAGCATCAAAACAGAAAGCTGAAAGTTCTATGAAGTCTAGTTGGAATAACGTTAAATGACATTGCTGTGGATAGATTTAGCCAATCCTGAATTGACCAAAATAAGAAGTGAAACAGAGGAGAAAATGCTTCAAATGAGTACCTCAGAAAAAACAATACATCATGAAATTTCTACCAAAGCTTTCGTAAAGAAATTGAAGGAACATCAGCTAACCCTTTTCACTGTAAATATGTGTCTTCATTAGGAAAGTGCAGAATTAATTGGATGATATATCAGAAACAGTTTGATAGGTTCTTACAGCAACGTGTGCAGACGAATAATATAAAATTCTGGACACCTATGAAGAAATAAGATCTAAAAACATGTGGTTCAATAGCAAATAGGGTGGATGTTGTTCTAAAAAAGAAAACAATAGCACTGAAATCTGACATGTCTTTGAGAAACATTGATTTGAGGTCAAGCATAAGCATGTATGAATTTTCCTCTGTCACTATCCTTATTTGCTGCTGACGGCAAGACGGATCATTGTATGGCTAAATATAAGCTGATGGCTGTGTAGGAAGGTTAACAAACTACAACTGAAGAGGAGACAAAAAAGTATTCGTGCACCTGTTACGCTGGAGAAAGTTGCAATTGTTGATTGTATGACGATACTTCATACATACCGTAAGCCACCTTCAGTGAAAACGTGCAACGATCTCAAAAAACACTTTTCCAAATGGTTTATCTCCGAAAAACAAGATTGCAAACATCTCAATGAATAAATTGTTGTCAACTGACCGAATTTTCTGCTAAAAATCTCATTGAGTACGGTAGAGCAAATGGATTGTCCTTTTTGGTAAGTTGGAGAGATAAGGTAGCAGCATCACATGCTATGGATGTGTCAACCCTAACAACTACACAGGAAGAGACAGATACCAGAATCATTCTACATGGAGTGTACTTAACATGCATTTACTCACTAGATACTGATGTTGCGGTTTTGGCGATTAGGAGATACCCCATGCTTCCACAAAACTGTGGAATTTGGAATGAAGAAATACTTTCAGGTTGTTTCTGTCTTAAAAACAATGGGAGTACTAAACGCTTATGCACTTCCGGAATTCACCCACTTTCCGGTGCTGAGGTAACAGGTTCATTTGCTAATAAAAGAAAACTTAAGTGATGGAAGGCATTCTGATCAGCAAGTAGTGAGAGAGGTCAAAATATAGCAAGTCTTGGCACCAACCCCTCTCTTTCTTAAAATATCAGTGATGCATTAGAAGCCGTTGTTACCCAGTGCGCATCCCCAAAACAACGCTTACCGTTATTAGAATTATTTGATGGTTATTGTTCACAAAGAAGAAGTCAGAATGAAAATCTTCCTCCTACTAAAGAAGCCCTACGCCCAACCCCATTGAGAGCACATCTCCAAACACTTCTCTGGAACCACGACATCGTTCAGTATCTAGTAATTCCTCCCCCCACAGTTCTAAGATAAAAGCAAGTTGGCGATTCGTTTGAACCTGTTGCCTGTATAATGCCCTGTGCTTCTAAATTAGTACTGGTATTCTGTCGCTGTTCATGTAAGTAAAGAAGATATAGGTGTAATGCAAATGGTTTCAACTGTACTGAGTTGTGCAAATGTGGAGCTCATCCAAAACGTTGCGATAATCTGGTTAAAAATGAAGAAATAACACACGATATGCACGGTATTAGTAATAAGAGTGAAGACGGATACAGTGATGATAAAAATAACAATGTCGAACAGTTGTGACTATAAGGGTGATAACTCAACCCAGAGTTATATTTCAGATTCTGATGTTGCAACAGTTTTGATGAGCTTTTTTTATTACATTGATCGTAACATTTTGCATATTTCTTCCATTAAAATTTTGTTCAGCTGGCGGCCATATAATTTTCTTATAACGAAGTGCATTTGAGACTAAAGGGTTGCTCTTACGAGAAAAATGCTAAGGACAAATTTTATAGACTATACCATGACAAACAAATGTGATCCTATGAACCTTTTTCGTAAAACCACTGCCCGGTTCTAGTGATAGAGATAAAAAATATATTTCATGTGGCGGTCATTTTATTTTTTTGCCGTTAGGGCGTAAAGGCACAGGTTGTGAAGTGGCCACCATCCAGAACTTCATTTTCGACACTCTAACGAAGAGAATGAGACCATCCCCACATTTGTATTATCAACGAACCCACGGATGTACACTCATGAAATTTAAAACTTGGACACCACAATTTCTGTAAACAAAAGTTTGCACATTGTGAAGCGGCCTTAAGGGTATCATTTACAATTCTAACAGCAGGTAGTCTCAGCAGGGGTTATCTTATAGAAGGACTGTAGAATGAATCATTACACTAAGCACGTTTTAGAAAATAGGTAATTTACGTTGCTTACTTAATTTTTTTCTTTAAAGAATATATTTGAAGGTATCGCTAATTAAACACCATAGCTCGATTAATTATCGAATCAAAATTTTGTTTAGGAAATGTTTACAAAATAAAATTAGAAATAATTTTGATTTAAAAAACGTCTACAAGCAATAACTTTTAAATTAAATCAAAAAACTAAACATGGTTATTTGGGTTGACTGATTATTACTTATTTTTAAATAAATCTAACCTACTAATTATTGTAAGTTATTAAAAAAAAAAATCATTAAACTCTCTATTCATAATATTTAGTCCTTACAAAATGTATATTTTATGACGTTTCATTTTTTCTGTAGTTAATATAAAAAGTGAAAATAAAAACTAAGGCAATTCTTATTGTCAACGTATATATTTAGTTTTTTGACAAGAATTTATTACATAATTATAATTAAGATACCAAGTTATAGTTTAAAATTAAATGAAAACGTTTTTTTTTAAATAAAGGTATTACTATATAAATAAATATAAGAAATCAATAATGGGTGTGACCTCCATTATTATTGATACATTCTTGGAGGCGTCTGCTCATTGACGCTATCAAGGTATCAATATAATTAATATTAATCCTTTCCCAAGCGGTATCAATGGCTGCAATTAGTGCATTACGGTTTACTGGTATAAAATTTGGCCCTTGTTGTCTTCGGATAACAGCAAGTATTCGAGCCCAAACATTTTCAATAATGTTAAAATCTGGGCTTTTTGCTGGCCAGGGTAACAGCATTACAATGATTCATTTTACAGTCCTTCTATAAGATAACCCCTGCTGAGACTATCTGCTGTTAGAATTGTAAATGATACCCTTAAGCCCGCTTCACAATGTGCAAACTTTTGTTTACATAAATTGTGGTGTCCAAGTTTTAAATTTCATGAGTGTACATTCAGCAATACTGACGAATTTGCTGCTAATCTACCTTGCCTTCTAATATTGGTTTTAAATAGTAACATTTTTGTTATTGTCACTTTATAAAATAAATTAATGGTAAAATCAACTACTGCTAATATATGACGGTATTAAAATTACAGGCACGCTAGAAAGAAAACAAATTTTGACAAATATTTATGTTATAATAATTTTATTGCAATAGGTTTACTTTATGTCTTATTCTTGATTGAATATCTCACCAAAAGAAACATTTAAACAATGGTTAAAAATTTAAAAAAAATTACTTATTTTACAGGCGCCCTTATTTTTCATTAGTATCAGGTGTACATTTATCAATTAAATTGTAAGGGTTCGTATTTTTGAGTTAATTTGGGAGTTTTTATCGAACCACAAGCCATTATAAAAGAATATATTGGTATCAATAAATCAAGCACTCACCTTTAGATTTTTTTAAAAATTATTATGCTTAATTTATTCTGCATCCCAACTAGCTCTTTTATTTTAAAATTATTATATAAAAAATAAATAGTAAAGGATTTATCTCATGCAAAAATATAAAATAAGCTATTTAACTTCTCCAATAATTACAATAAAGATCAACATTAAAATCAATTATACAGTGACCGGCAAAGAGTTTGCATCAAATGGGAAAAATGTTTGTAATTGAGATATCCAAAAATTTTGTTTAACAAATGAATTTAGCATATCGAATGACAAAAAAAAACACTTTGACAAACGCCATGTGACCACTGCCATGCCGGCAAATTTAAAAAATATCACTTAAATATGTAAAAAGTGAGGTTAGATGATAAGATATTGAAAAATACCCAAGAAAAAAGTTGTTCAAGATTAGATTATACGCATATGTGCAAATTTTCAAAAAAAATAATAACTTTTCAAAAATATCAGTTTTTCGGCATTTTTCCGGGAATATTGAGAAAACAAAATTTTTGCGTTTGATTTGCATAAAACACAATAAAACCAACAAATAAACTTTACAATCCAGTAAATTTTATTTATTAGTCTACCAATGGACGGTAAAGAACAAAAAACATTGTTTTTTTAGGACGGACTTTATGCAAAACAAAAGGTTGAAATTAGAAATTTAAAATTATATTAAAATAGTCCTAAAATGATCAATTCTTCCATTCTAAACCCAATTTAAACAATTTTCTACAATATTGTCTGGATAATAAGCTCATACAAAAACATGCAAAAAATTTCCGGAAAAAATGCCGGAAAACTAATATTTTTGAAAAGTCGTTATTTTCTATTAAAAATTTGCACATAAACGTATAATCAAATTTTGAACAACTTTTCTCTTAGGCATTTTTCAATATCTTGTCATCTAACCTCAATTTTATATATTTAAGGGATATTTTTTAACTTTGCCGCCATGACAGTGGTCACATGACATTTGTCAAAGTGCTTTTTTTGTCATTTGATATGCTGAATTTATTTGCCAAAAAAAATTTTCGGATTTCTCAATTACAATTTTTTTTTCCATTTGAAGCAAACTCTTTGCCGGTCACTGTATAATGATCAACAATTAATTTTACATAAAAAATATATAATCCATCTCGGCTCAATTAAAGAATTTTAAACAATTCTTCTTCCAATTAAATATAATTCTTGCAGTAAGTAACATAAAGTTAATCTTCTTTTTCAGGTCAGTCTACTTCCAACTCTATCGAATCTATTTGATACAGTCAACCAATTCTATACACCTCGTTTATTATTTTAATGATCAATAATCAACGATAAAGTTGTGAATAAAGTGGAAAAATCTGGAGAGAAAAGGTCAAGGTTATAACAAAGAACGTCGTGGAAAAACAACCCAGGTTAGAGAAGTCATTGTTTCAAAGTTATTGAAGGTTGCCAGTAGCACGTCACACGGAAATGTAAATAAGGTTAATAGATTAACTACGTAACAAAAACTTTTGTAGACGGAAGATAGATTGTGGTGGAAACATTCTTAGCAGCTTTTAAAAGTGCACGTTGCGTGTGTTAAAATTTTTTAAATTTCATAAAAAATTGTACGTACCACGAATTTTATTAATAAATCCAAGATTCTGATGTTAATTATAGAATAAAATTAATAGAGTCACATGTTCATTATGGAATTTATTTTATTAAACTCCAAATTGCAATCACCGCAGTGTAAAGTGTAGTTTACTAGTCAATAGTATTGTGCTAACGAAACCGTGTGCAATTGTGTGTAGTTTCGTTTTAACAAAGCATTTGCTTCAAGGTTTAGAAAACGGCGAATAAAAATATAAAGTATAACAGCACTACTATTGCATAACGACATATGTGTATAATGGATCAGACCAAAAGCCAGTCACGACAATGACAGAAACATTAGTTTAATCTGTTAAATTATGAATGTTTAAAAACTTTTGTGTAAACTTTGTTAATGGACAATCCTCAACAATATGTGCAAGGAACTCAGTTTGTTTCCACGCCCACAGTCACAATGTGGTTTAGAAATTGCCCCCGTTTCAACAACATAGAGTTGCACTCTGAATGGCCTGCTCTTATGCGATTTACTTTTGACCAATTTTTTCTTTTGATCAAAGCCCATGATTTCTATTGTTGAATCATCAATAAGATGTTTGTTAAAAACATCAACTCCTAGACTACAA